>JAPKLW010004376.1:3165-22634 GCA_026898455.1 Plectranthus barbatus
TTGTTTTCATTTAAATTTTCAGCCCTGCATTTATTTAATAAATAAAATATATTAAAAAAAATAAAAAATAAAAAAAATGAAAAATCGCGCGTCTGTCGATCGACAGGAATCCTGTCGATCGAAACAGACGCGCGCGTCTGTTTTTTAAATCGCACGACAGACCACTTTCCCCCATTTCTATTTTTTCTCTCCTTCGACACACGCAATCGCCGACCCCCCCTCGATCGAACTTTCGTCCTCCTCCCCTCTTCCAACACAGGTAATCCTCTCTCCTCCTCTTATTTCATCTCTTGAGCAAGTAATTAAATATGTTTTGAAAACTTCTCGAGAAAAGTTCAGATTCCAGGGCAAGTTCATGTCAAGGATATCATGCAAGGGAATTTCATCGATCAATTTAAGATAAAGATTTGGTGGAACATCAGAAAAGTATTACAAATTCCAGGCTTTGGCAATTCATAAAGTAGATTATCAATTTCCTATATCCTCTCGGTCTCTAGGAAAATTAACAACTCCTCAAAACATCAGATTTATTCCTATGGATCTAATTCCTCTTTTCAGACATAATTAAAATCCATATTAAAAATTCTTAAATCCATTAATCAATTTTCACTTTGCAGTCTCAAATTAATTAATTATGAAAACCTAATTAAATGGCCAATTCAATCAGATTTGAAAAGGCACAAGAATTATTAAACCAATTAAAAATATTGATCGATGTAATCACCTAAACATGCATCCAAGACAATCACATAAGCCCTAGAATCTGAATAAGGATTTACCTACTCATATTCATGTTAAACATAATCATGAAAGGATAAAACCTGTAATAAAACTTCATAGAGAAAACAAGTCTTGATATTGCATCCAATCTTCAAAGGTTCGAGTCCAATCTCACCACAAAGCAAAAGCAATTCAAGAACAGGAAAAACTCTAGGGTTCAAGTCTCTAAAACAGCATGAATGGCAAAAATCGCCTAATAAAATAATATATACTAGGTTTAAATTGTCCCAATATGGAAATAAATTAAAAACAGCAACTTCCAATTTTTCCGACCCGTATTTCGATCGACACCACGCCAGTCGATCGAAATGGGTGCTTCAGACTTAATCCTTCGCGTTGAACTCCCTGTCGGTCGACAAGCTTTCTGTCGGTCGACAGGATCTCAGACGGTCGATTTACATCCTGTCGACCGCTCTGAACTTCCCTGAACTATCGATTCTTCATGTGCCTCTGTTTCGATCGACACAATGTCTGTCGATCGACACAGAGGACTTCATCACACGGCTCTTTTTCTCACTTAGCCAATTTTTCCTCCAAAAACCTGTATTTTTCAGCATGACAAGCAGATTAGGTACAAAAGTCATGCGATGCTCAGAATTCAAAGTAAATACATCCTAAATCTATCAAAACAACGAGAAAATCCATAGATAAGTGAACGGAATAGCGCACTTATCAATCCTCCTGCGCAACTTCTTGCTTACATCGACGCCAGGATGGATCAACGTTTCGCCTCTTTCCAAGACCATGTAGAGCAACGATTTGAGTCCGTCACCGCCGGTGTTGCCACCTTTTTGGCGCAGATCCAAGAGGGGGAAAGGGCGCGAGCACTGGCTGAAGAGGAGAGAGCCAGAATTGCTGAGGAGGAGAGACGCCTTGCAGCTGAAGAGAGGAGAATTGCTGCTGAAGAGAGGCTGAAGAGAGAGCAAGACATGGCCGCTCTTACTGAGATCCTGAGGTCTACCACCAGTGCTCGGACTCAGTCACCAGGATCATCTTCCATGCCATAGACTAGTCAGTTATCATTCACTGTACATGTGATTGCTAAATCTTTAATGGAATGTTAACTGACAAGTTGATGACAATCTCTAATTGTCCAACAATTGTCTAAGTTTTTACTTACCAGCTGAATTTACACATCCAGTGTAATCAGCACCAGCACTCGTCTTGCATGTTTTAAATTTATTTACATGCTTATCCTTTGTCAGATTTTTTTCAGATTTGCTCAGATCTTAATTTTCATATTTTTTTAAACGAGCATTATCTCTCCTAGTTTGAGGGGGAAGATTTTTAGTTAGAGCTGATGTTGAGGAAGTAATTTCGTGGGTTTAGATCTTATAAGTTTCACTTGTAAAACCCTGAAATTATCTGTAACTTTCCTCATCAACTGAGTGCTCGCTGGTTAGGCTTTGATCGCACCAAAAAGGGGGAAATTGTTGGGAAATCTGTCTAAGGTTTCCTCCCTCAGTAGCTTATTTGTATAGATTGTAGTTTTGGTGGATCAAATCCTAAGTCCTACCAGCGTCAGTTGTCTCTAGATAGCTCTAGATCTGGTCTTAAATGTAAAGTCCTGTTTAGGTCTTTGAGTTGTAAGTCGCAGCTGATCAAGACTCGTGCTGACGCTGTTCACCAGCATGAGAAGCGCTTATGACTGGGTACTATTCACCAGTTGGGAAGGGTTTCATCAGCAGGCGGCTGACAAATCTTACCAGCAGAATACGTGTTCTTGCTTACACTATTCACCAGCGGTGATTTCACCAGTCATGGGAGATTCCAAGAAGAATTAACATCCAGACATTTGGTAGACTTAGATTATGCCAGGGCAAGTCACCAGCAGAGACTGCCAGCACAAGATCACCAGAATGATCTACCAGTCAGATGTTACCAGCAGAATTCCAGATTCTCTCTCCCAGCGCCGTAGAGACAAAAAGAAGATTCGCTGAGGAATCGACTGACAAAGTATGACTTTAAGGAAGGGGATACCTTAAAGTCTATCTATCACAAGACACCAGTCTTATTCCTCGGACTGACTAATAAAGCCGTTCTGACACAAAGAGATCTGTGTCAGATAAAGCGGTCAAAGGTATGGATCCTTTCCGGAAAAACATACCTACCGTCGTCAGAAGGACATCCCAGGTCTGACACCTTTCCGGATGAGTCCAAACGGCTAGAAAGTTTGAATCAGATCCCGCGTCTATAAATACGTCGGAACCGTCAACATTCAAACCCTCGAAAGACCGAAAGACCGAAATTCTTACGCACAAACTAGCAAAAACGCTGTCAAAATACTTACAGAACTTTCGAGGCTTTCCATAAGCTTTTCGTGTGTTGATTTATCAAACACGAGACTTCAAGTTTTACACTTGTAAGTTAAAGATCTCATTAGGTGTTCTTTCTCTTCCGAGAGAGTTCACAGCAGCTCCTGTGCATCCCAGCACTTGAGTTATTACGGGCGTACCTTGCCGTAGTGAGATTTACGTTCTTGGGAGAACTAAAACACCCAGTTAGCTGAGGAGGTTGAAGTGACGTGCTCGCACTCCGCCAGCTGAGAAGAGTTGAAGAGGGAACCAGGACCGGGAGCGGTTGATCTAGTGAACTGGTGGACAAGGCATTCACCAGGTAGAGATAGATCCTAGGACACCTGTAACCGATTACTCTTAGTGGAATTTCCAGTGCTTCGACTGGAGAGTGGACGTAGATCGATTGATCGAACCACTATAAAAATCCTTTTGTTATTTATCAGCTTTCTGCTCTTCAGTCATATTTTAAACCCAGCACTCAAGTGTTGGAGTATATTCTGAAACTGATAGATAACTGTGCAAACAAGGCTAAATATTCTAAGTTTTGATACACCAGCTGACAGGTCCCAGTCAGCGGTGTAACCAGCGTGCAAGAAAACATTTACTTTATCATTATTTCCGCTGCTAACGTTCATACTCTGAAAATCGGGACCAACAACACTTTAAAGTTCATTTAACATAAGACATTATACATTTGAATCTATGCATACATAAGATGTTTCTCTTTGAAATGTTCATACCTTATTCATGTTTGAATAGGATGAAGTAGAAGTAGTATAATACAAAGCAAACATCTTTGTAATGAATGAATTTTTGCAAGTTTCTTTGTTATCGAATCTATATTTCCTTAAATGAGTGTTATATGAGTTGATTATCCTCGAAAATTAGTGAATTAAACATCCAATTAGACAATAATCCATAAAATCAAGATCTCGAAATTGATTTCGAGACATGTCGAGACAACAATTTTTATTATCTCGATTCAAACCCTACAAATCAAATCGAGATCTCGACATGGAATCGATATCTCGATTTGACGACGAGATCTCATATGATTTTTTTATTTTTTTTAAATAAAATCCAAAATATATATCAAATGACCGAAAATTGAATGCGAATATTATTCGACAATATGTCTAAAATATTAGACATTTTGATACACATTTTGATAGTACCGACGAGCTAGGGAAGGAGATGTTTTTGCTCCGTCTCATTCATCTTTTTTCCCCATTTCTACAAACGAAGAAGCTAATAAAATCCGAAATATATCCCGACTATTAGACATTTTGATACACATTTTGATATCTTGCCCCGTTCGTAGAAACGAAGAAGCTAATATCTTGCCCCATTCGTAGTTTGGGGAAAAGCAGAAACGCGGGGAGGAATCCGAACCAAGGACACCTACTCCATGTGACGTAGGAAAAATCCTCTTCCGGACTGTTTGACGTAGAAAAAATCCTCTTCCATTTTAGCAAGTGCCCGTATTCTTGAGTAAAATATGAAAAAAATAAAGGATGATGGAATAAATAAGAAAAGGAAGCTGCAAGTCAATCCTCTACCGGACTGTTTGACGTAGAAAAAATCCTCTTCTATTTGAGCAAGTGCACGTATGAGGGGAATAAAGAGCAATAACATATTTTGAATGGAATATAGTTTGAGTAAATTCCTCCACCCTTAAATAGAAGTTAAATTTAGAAAAAAAAATTGTTTTAAAAAAATAAAATATTCGAGTATGTAATGTTAAATTATTGATCAAGTTCTTTCAAATCAATTTGTGTCGTGCATGAATTATTGTGCAGAGTAGTTCACGTGAAAGTTGTTCAATAATGTAGTCAAATTGAGAATCTTTGCAGGCATTTATTCACGTGAAAATTGTTCAATTATTGTCTAGATTCAATTATTGGAATCCACGATGTCGAGATCTCGACATCATTATTTCGAGATCTCGACATCATGTCGATATCTCGAAATCATGATGTCGAGATCTCAACATCGTGGATTCCAAATCACGATATCCCATTTCAATTTTGTAAAATCCACCTGAATACGTATACAAACCAAAACACCTAAACAGATCAAATAGGAACTCAAAAATTCGTCCAAATATCATGCAACAATATCACCAAAAATAACATATGATCAATTCGTCATAAGCATGCAAAGAGAAATAAATCAAGTGCCACTACTCACTCATATGGTCAACTCTCTCCGGACATTTTCTTTTTGTATGCCCCGTCTGCTGACAAATACTACATGTCTTCGCCCGTCGCCTTCGTGGCCCGTCTTGGGGTGGAGGACTGTTCAAATCCACCTCACCAATGGCGATATAAGCAGTGCAGGCACGTGAGTTGTGACCGGATTGTCGACACCTCCTACATACTTGAGATCTGCGCGTGGTCGAACTCTCAGCACCAGAACGTGCTCTACTCATCCTCGGACGTCCAGCCTGTCGAACTACTATCGGTGGTCTCACAACATAAGATGTTACCTCCGATGGGAGTACCCAATCCGATGGATGCGGCACAGTCATAATGGTGTGATGATATGTCTGTAGCAGAGTGAATTGCTTGTAGTAGTGTGGCACGTACTCTGATATCGGCTGCGAAATATATCTGACAATCGAAAAATAAGACACACATGTTATAATAATCTTTAAGCTATTAACTACAAGATATTTGCAATAATGAAAGTTCAAATTAACATATTACCTGAGGGCGGCAGCCGCATGACAACATGGAATCAGATCGAGATCGAACTGACGACACTCACACGTTCTGTTCTCTAAGTCGACATTGTAGCTTCTCTGTTGCCCTTCCACCTTGTATATGTGTGGCATGGTGGTGCCTCTGACTACAAGCTGTCGCCCATATTCGGACGACTCTGTTAATTTCGTCATAGCTACGTGTGTCAGAGCATGATCTCTAGACCATGCAGCCGCCCGTCGCTCGTCAAACCATCGCTCAACCATAGCTCTGTAAGTCTTAAGAAGGGCACATATAGGCAATCGCCTTGCCCATAACAAACGAGAGTTGAGGGATTCGGCTGCATTGGACGTCATGAAGATGAATCGGGTACCAGGGCACTGAGATCTCGACCAACGGTGGACTCCTATATCCAGAAGCCTCTTGTAAGCTCCTTCTTTGCTCAGAATCTCCAAAGTAGACATGTGCTTTTGAAATGCATCGTGCCTATAACAGTAGGCTGCATCTCGTAAAACAGCACCAACTTGCGGACCGTACCTCGACATGTTATTCGCCAAGTGGTAGTAGCAAATAGCATGCGTAGCATTCGGAAATGCTAACTCAACTGCATTTTTTATGCTCTTGTGCTGATCACTGACAATGATTAGTCCTTCGCGATCCCCGAAGCACACATGCAAGCGATGCATGAACCACATCCACGACTCATCATCCTCTATGGGTCCAATCCCGATAGCAAGGGGAAATAATTGTTCATTGCCGTCTTTCGTCACCGCAACAAACAACATTCCCTTATTCTTGCCCTTCAGATGCGTGCCATCTACAACAATCACTGGGCGCATGAAGCTGTGAAATGCATCGATGCAAGGAGCAAGCGCCAGAAACATGTGCTTGAACAAACTCTCCGAAGAAGTGGATATATCATACATCGTGCCTGGGTTACGAGACTGTAGCATGTGTAAGTAGCCCGGCAGCATCGCATAAGACTTCTCCCACTCGCCGAATACCATTGCAATGGCTATGTTTCTTGCCCGCAGGGCAAAACTGTAATCAATCTTGATGCCGAATTGAATCAACAATTCAGACATCATCTCCTTCGGCTTTAGAATAGCGCCCTCCGCCGCCAACTTACTGGAGAAATACTTACCCAACACTCTTGCGGGCACTCTGCGGGGAGCAACACGATCAATATCCGTCTGGCAGCTGTGCATCAGATCACACTTGAATACTCTCCAAACAGTTCCAGATTGTCTTGCACGCAGCATAAAAGGACAACCATTCCCATGCTTGCATCTGTAGTTGAGCCGAGTAGTGCTGGACCTCTCTGTGGAGTACTCCAATCGGTGATGCAAGTGATGCAGTCCTACAGCAAGGTCAAGTTCATCCTTGCTGCTAAATGTCGCTCCAATGCACAGCTGAGTCGGGGCCCAATCTGCAGGAATAATCCACTCCAAACGCTCAGGAGCATCAACCTCTATTAAAGGAAGCACCCAACTCCTTACTTCCTGATCATGTCGAGCTGCAGCCACGGACAGACTCAAGTTATTGTTAGATAGTCCGTACTGATCCATTCGCCCAGGAGCTAGAATCCATCTAGAAAAATCACTGACCAAGGACTCAAACAACCGACTCCGCCCCTCCTCCTCGTCCCTCTCCTCCTCGCTTGCCTCCTCCTCCTCATCATCATCATCACAATAATCATCATCATCATCATCATCTGTAGATTCCGCCTCATACTCATCTACGAAATCATCAGCTAATGAGATGCTAGGACCACCCATTCGTGTTGATCGCTGTGACTGTGACTGAGGTGCCTGAAATCCGGACTGATTTTGCTTCAATTTGGTGACCACATATATAATTGGATCAATGCTATTTTCATATAGCATCCGCATAATATCTTCGTCGGTCTTCAGTCCAGCCTTCACATGCCTCGAGCCCCCAGATATACTGCTCATGTAAAACAAGCAGTAGCTAGTACTGAGGAGATCACAGTGCATGATCTCGTGAATCTCGGACAAAATGGTATTGTAGGAGATCCGTTCACGTCTCAAACAAATCAATTGCTCGTCTCCGTCCATATACTCGGATCTGTCCCAAGCCCCACCATGACGTATGATGAAACGTTGATACTACATCTGCGATAAATGAAACGAAAATATTAAAAAAAAATCAGGAGCATATTCCAGCAGACAATTCGAGATCTCGATATTAATATCGAGATCTCGGAATTAAATTAAAATTAATTGAGATCTCGTGATAAAATCGAGATCTCGAGATAAAATCGAGATCTCGATATGGTGAAGTCGAGATCTCGACATCATCTCGAGATCTCGATTTTATCACGAGATCTCGATTTTCCTGGATTTCTCCCTAAGTTCTCTGCGTATTTTTTTACGAAGAACAGTACTAAAATCGCTATATTTTCTAAAAAACTTAGATATACAAGTCGATACTAAGATATGCATGTCGATTTTGAACACATAACATCATTATAACGCAGAAAACGAATCGAAAATAAGAAAAAATGGTTGAAATCAACATACCTTCGATTTTTCTCTCTCTAAACCCTCTCAACAATCTTCATATAATTTTTAGAATGTTTTCTTCCTCGTACAACCGAAAATATTTGTTTGTAAAAGGTTGTAATAAATTTACAACCACCTTGGTAGTTCAAATTAATTGCTCAAAATTAAATAAATGAATAAATAAATGAAATAATGAATATTTCCGAAAATGGAAACAACTTTTATAAAATTAATTTTGTCTTGTAGCCGAAAATGGAAGAGAGAAAAAGACAAAAGTACAAAGTGGCTAGAAAACTTATATTTTTATCCTTGTGGCTATAAAACATACCCACTTATTCAAAGTGGCTAGTTGTATGTATTCCCACATATATTAAAGGTGTTGCTGTTTGAAAAGTGAATGAGAACATTGAGGCCCTTATTAATCAATGAAAAATAAGGGTAATCCCAAAATGAGTAACAAATAATTCCCCAAATTCGAATAATAATTCCATAATACTAACATTTAACTGATTTGAGCCTGGAGACTGTTATTGTGTGTAGGGCTGGAGGAAGGTCTTTTTATTGATTCCTCCTTCCCCTCAACTGTAATTTCCTTCTTTGGGAGAGTGTTCCTTTTCAGTTTTATTTGTCTCTCACCTGGGCTTTTACTTCCTTTGTTTTGGGCCTGAATTTGGCCCATATACACTAACAATTCAATTCTTAATCAGCTCTCTCAACTTTTCTTTATTCATCTTTCTGGATTTTTAGAACCCACTTCATCTTTACAAAATTAATTTTCTCATTTTCATAAAGTGGACCTTCGTCGTGGGATATTTAAAATTTAATCTCGATTCTTGAATAATTTATAGAAAGCCTAGAAGAGAGAATTCATGACAATGCTTCTTGACTCATGATCTCACTGTCTTGCACCCATTTCAAAGTGGGTGGAAATAATAACTGCTTCATTTGGAATTTACTTCACATGAAGTCAAAACTCATTCATGAAATGTGAATGTGAATGCTACTCCATAATGATGAACGCATGATTTCACTCTGCCACAGTCGAACAAAAATCTCCATCATCGCAGCAATGCCCACATTCTACTACTTCCCAATCTCCTGAAGCTTTCCCAGGATTTGATGAACGTGGGGACGAAGGTGAGGTGAGGGAGAGCAGCACGCCATTGCAAGGCGGAACAACTGAAGAATCCGGTCTTCCGCCACCGCTCTCTCTTCCTTGCTCAGGCCGGCCGTGAGACGGTCATCCAGAACGGCGACACTCAGGCCAGTCGGCAGATGCAAATCTTGACCCATCGGAGACACCAATTCAAGAAGAATTCTACCCAGGCTGTAGACGTCGCTCTCCTTGTTAGCATCTCTCATTTTGATCAGCTCCGGTGCTCTGTACGCCGACGCCGCCTCGAGCATTTGCTGGGCGGCTGTTGGATTCAAGAGAAGATGCAGCCCAAAATCCGAGATATATGGATGCTGGTGGTCATCCAGCATTACATTCTTCGACTTGAGGTTCCCGTGTATGATGGGATTCCGATTCTCCCTTGCTGAATGAAGATGATTAACTCCTTCAGCAATGCCTATGGCGATCTTCTGTATTACGCCCCATCTCTCACCTTTTATTTCACCGCCACCATCTAAGAAGCAAACACACGCAGGGATTGTTAAATTAGCTATGGACAAAGTAAAGAGAAAGAGAGAGGACTGGTCAAACAACGCTTTAATCACAGAAAAAGTAGCAAATGTTTGGACCAGAACAAAAGCATAAAGCAAGACAAACTCAAGAGACTGTCAAACTATTTTGTCAAGAAAATGGCAGATCCGTTACCGTTAACCTTCAAACAAAAACAGATGTTCTAGAATAAATTTCTTGGATTATTAGCAAGAAAACATATATAAACAAACAACAACAAATTACACAAGCAGAAGATTACCTGTGGAAATAAACTGAGCCAAATTCCCAAGCTTATAAAAGGGATGAACCAAGAGCTTCTCTCCTCTAGGGCCTTCATAAAATGCATTCAAAGGCACCAAATTTGGATGCCTCACGCACCCCAACATCTCTACAGTTGGCATCACATCTTTGATCCTCAATGTACAGCTAGGCCTCAGAAATCTCAGCAATGCTACTGAGTTTGAATTGACCAGACTAGCCCTGTACAATGTTCCATAGCTAGATTTCCCAATAACTTCACCAGGGGCTTCAAGAATCTCCTCTACTCTTAAATCTTCGCCACCATCAAACTTGATTAAATCCGCATGATTTACAGACCTAACAGACCCATCTTCTTCTTCTTCACTGTGTGAGGCTGATGCTTTATGTGTATCTATATCCCGGCAGACATTTTCAGCTTTTCTCTTTCTACAACAAAAGATTGTGAATAAAATAATCGCTACCAGTGTCAGTGAGGTTAGTCCTATGATTAATATGAGTTTATGTCTGCGCTTCATTTCTTTTTACCAGGGGAATGATTCTTGGAATCTAGGGGGTAAAGACTGAAGCTTTAGGGATTTTCTCGAAACAATAGGAAGGGCCCAAGAATCTGGAACTGGCGTTAGAATCTTGAGTTAAAGATGGAAGCGAGAGAAATGGTGATCCATGGATCACATGATTTGACTGAAATGAGGAAAGAGAAGAGATGAAGTGGAGATGAAACTCCCATCAGAATTTATGTAAGAACTGGAAAACAAAAGCTGTGCGCAGATTGGAACTGCAGAAACGATTCGGAACAGAAGGGTCACAAAAATCTGTGAGTGGGAGAGAGAGATAGAGAGACACAAGCAAACTAAATGTTGGATCTACTGTGCGTGTCTCTCTCAATATATATATAGTGTGGACTGCCAAGTCATTTTGATGTTTGGGTTGTAAATTTGAATAATTGTACCTCACTTGTAATAAATTAATACTCAGTAGTTGAATATCTTAATAATTCTATCTAGAGACTATAGCATCGTACATAAAACTAAATCTGATATTTTGAAATTACATATGAAATGTAAATAACTATAACATACTACTCCCTCCGTCCCATATGAATTGTCCACTTTACTTTTGGCACAATAACCAATGCGAGTAGAGATAGAGAAAATTAGTATTTTATTAGTGAGTGAGTATTATTTTTCTATTTTAAGTAAGTGGACAATTAAATGGGACAGACAAAAAAGAAAAGGTGGACAATTGAAATGGGACGGAGGGAGTAATATACTATGATGTGATTAATTAGGCTTTGCTTGGATTGGACTTTTGAGTAGGCTATAGCACTTAATGTGGTCAAAACGAAAATGTAAACAATACCGTCATTTTTAATTCAAGTACCAAATTCAAGATGCAGTAAACATCACATAAAAAAATGGTTCATTTTTTTATCCAAAAGAATATTTTAAATATATATTTTTTTATAATTTTCAAATACTATTAATATAATTATCAAATTTATAATTTAATCCCTTTACTTATTTCTTATAAAATAAAGTATTATGAAATAATTTATCATTATTGAATGCAAAACAAATTAATGAATTCAATTTTTATTTAGACAACTCCAACATCATTAATCATTTGGACAAGTGCTAATGTGCTATGCATTAAAAGAAGCAAAAGAAAATATTATATATATATATATATATATATATATATAAATAGGGATGCGATCCAGTGAGAACACATCTTACCATAAGAAATAAGAACTAATCCTTGTCATTGATTATGATGAATGTGCGCTTAGGATTTTACTAAAAATTTTGGTCATTTTATCTAAAAAACCCTGCATTATAGGGTATTTTTTTCATTTTGTACTTATTTAAGATTCTGTTTGCATATTCAACCTCGACATACATTATATATCTAACAAACATTCATTATATGCATAAGAAACATGCATTATATACATAGGAAACATGCATTATATACCTAACATTCATTATATACCTAGCAAACATTTTCCTGCATTATAATATGGTATTACTCTTGTTTTAGAACAATATTACAATCATTATACGGTATTACTTCCTCCATTATATATGGTATTACTTTTGTTTTAGAGAAAAATTATATTACTTTCATTATAATGCATATGTTATTACTATATAATACATAACAAGTGCAAATATAATGATGAATGATGATTTTGCTGAAATAAACATGTTACATTTTATCTATTATATTCTGCATTATATACTATAACTTCATGCATTATATTGTACAACTGCATTCATTATATAAGAAATTCGTGTACTGTTATGAAAATTATGCATATTATGTATGGTATTACTTTTATTTTAAAGAAAGATTATATTACTTTCATTTTAATGCATATGTTATTGCTATATAATACATGACAAGTGCAAATATAATGATGAATGATGATTTTGCTGAAATAAACCTATTGCATTTTATCTATCATAATCTGTATTATATACTATAACTTCATGCATTATATTGACATCGACATACATTATATACCTAGCAAACATTCATTATATACCTAACAAACATGCATTATATAATATAGTAATATACATTTATATAATATAACAAAAAAAATGCATAATTAAAAACAAGTAATGTATGATCAACTGTTATAACAACTATAATATTATCTACAGTACGCAAAGATAATGAATTTTAATTTTTTTTATCTCGCAGGAAAAAATATATTGCATTTTATCTATCATATTTTGCATTATATAATATAACTTCATGCATTATATTGTGCAACTCCATTCATTATATAAGAATTCGTGTACTGTTACGAGAATTATGCATATAATCACTAATTTTCATTTTTTATGATGATTTTTAAATCGAAACATATGCAATAGGGATTTCATTTGAAAGATAATAAAATTACCTTTAATTTGATATATGATACATTAAAAAATAATTTAAATCAAAGGAGTTATGATAATTTAAAGATTTAGGATGATTTTAGAGGAGAGAGAAAAATATTACAAAATTACCATTCAATGCATGTTTTACTAAACTATAATGCAGACGAGATTTATTTAGTCTTGAGCGTTGGATCACAATTTGAATAGCTGAAATTTGTTCTTATATTCACATGATAAGAGGAGTTATCATATGATCACTCCCCTATATAGGGTAGTGATTATGTGATAATAGGATTTCCCGTGCTAAATGAGAAAATCTAAGTCATTAAATATTTCAATCTACGGCTCAGATCAAACATAATACTGCAGCATATTATCAATATGCATACGTTTAATGTAAAAACAAATGCAATATTTTAGGCATAAAACAGCAGCATATAATCAATACAAAAAATGCACTCAATATGAATACAAAAATGCATATGCTTTAGAATAAAAATGCATCTTATTCAAGTTAATAATGCATCATTTGATGCAAAAAATGTAAATATTTGGGAACATTTTTTATGCGTAATTGATGCATTTTTTATCCTGAACGTAAATATAATGAAGAACATATACCAGCTGAATATGAAATCAAGATTTTTGTGCGAATCTGCTAAATTTAACATATTCAATATGGATATCATATGAATCGTCGTAAGAATACGTTTAATTTGATATATGATTCGTAAAAAATAGATTTGAATCGAGAAAGATAAAATCGTTTGATTATAATGAAAGAAAAGAGAAAATTAAGAGAGAGAGAGAGTGTTTAGATCTAAAATAGAGAAGACGGTTACCAAAATTAAAATATCAATTACTATCTTACCCTTTTTTAATAATCATGCGCGAATTAATTAAAGGAATGGGAAAATCTGGTGCGTCGATTTAGGAAATTAAACAGTCCAGATTCATTATCATTTAACATGAGAAAGTCTATTATTATATGATCACTACTCTCTCTATATATATATGTGTGTGGAGATTTGAGTTCCATAAAATTTTAATTATCTTGAAGAATCTAGTTCAGGATTACCATATAATTAGTTTTTTTAATATTTTTATATATTTTCTTAAAACTAAGTTAACTTATATCACAAATATAATTTTAAAAACTATAAATTACAACTATATTTAATTTAACGTGATCCTAATTGATACAATGTAATTGATAATAAATTTCCATCATGAATTTACACAGTTAATATCTTATATAATGAACTAATACTAAAATATAATTAAAATATGTGTAAGCTATCTATATCTATATAATACTAGTAATTTACCTGTGCTTTGTACGAATTTATATTAATTGCATTATTAAAAGAAATACAAAAGTAGGTATTAAAACATTGATCATGATAATTTTCTACATAAAAATATTCAATAATGAAAATGAAATAGTACATTCATAAATTTCGAAAGACTTCTTTGTACACTACATTTTGAGTAGATCTCTCTTCAGCTTCTTTGGACTTACAAATTAAGATTATAAGACCCTTACGACATGTCTCCCGTGAAATTGCAACATATAACTGACCATGACTGAAAACGGGATTTTTCAAAAATAATCCAACTCATTTCAATGATTGACCTTGACTTTTATTGATTGTCATGGAATATGAAACTATTAGTGGGAACTGTCTCTGTTGAAATTTGAACGGTAAACTTGGACTTGATGGTGTAAGTGACAATCTATAAATTAAAATCTTATGTCCCGCATTATGACCTGTGAGCACTTTTGTTTCCAAAACATGAATGCCAAGTTTAGTCATCACTAATCTAGTACCGTTCCACAAACCATTGGAATGATCTATATTCCTCACAACATAATTATAGTTCCAACTTTCAAATAAAGATCATGATTTGGCACTCCTGAACATTTTAGTTTATTTAAGAACTCTGTAATGTGTATATCACCCAATATAGATCCATTAGAATCAGATGTGCATGTATTATCTGAGCTAAAAAAACATCGACCTTCCTCTCTATTCATCGAGACCACATATTAGTTAATTGTCTCTACAACAGTCAGTGTAGGCGCTAAGATTGCTCTTTCTTGTAAATAACTCGTATTGTCAATTACACCACCTTTTGACTCATACGTGTGATCAATAATTGTTGCAACAGGGTCATTAGAGTATTTCAATAAAATATCATTAGAAAGATCAATCATTGTTTCTCCATCATTAGCACCTCCAATTGTGCCATCTCCTATGCTTGCAATCCAATTAGTAAACCCGTTCAACTAATTAGATTCATGACTGGAACTTGCAATTTCTATTCTCATATTCTTGCTCAACCTCGCACTATGCAATAATTCCAAAGATATGATGAGTTAATTGTAGCATTCACAATATCTTGTCGGCTACCTTTTGAAATTACAGGCAGAATCTGTCGAAAATCACCACCTAAAATCATAGTTTTCCACCAAATATTGAATGAAGATTATCAGGATTGGTAAAACGCATTATATCACGACAAGTTCTATCCAAAGCTTCAAAACAAAATTTGTGCGTCATAGGTACTTCATCCCATATGATCAATTTTGCTCATATGATCAACTCAATAAGTGGGCTTCCTTGCAAGTAGAATCTTCATTTGATGTTGGTGTCTCAATTAGCATTGTCTCTTCCAAAGTATCACTGGAGACTCTATTTTCATCAACTTTCGCAACTGAAATTGATTCCTACATAAATAAAAAATAATTATTAGTAGATGAATTAAACTATATCGTAATAAAGTAATCATTTTAAATAAAACTTACCTCAACAAATGAATTGTTATGATTAAATGAATCAATATAAGTCAGATCACAATTCACTTGCATTATTGAGTATGATGCATTCTGATCATTTTGTCATGTTGGCTTATTACAAATCTTGAACAGAAATTTGTTGCCCATCACGACATTATATATATCATTTGGAAGGTTATGCACACAATCATCTTTTTCAACCAAATCAGCAACAATATTTCCTATAAGTTGAATACATTCCCTTTTCCACAGAACTAACCGAGCTCCAGAAGTTTCATCCATGACATCAATAGCCAACTTATACCTAAAAATGACAATGCAATTTTTTTAAAAAAAAAATCAATAATCATAAACGAACAAAACAAATCAAATATTTAATTAATTACATCATATGTCCACTATTGTCAGTTTTGTTGCATTTTGTGCAATAGAATTTTTGTTCTTGTTTTAACAATTTCTTCTTGCACAACTTGATATAAAACCAACCTCCTTCCAAATCAACATTCACCACTTTGCCAACAATCCAACAAACTTCATTCTAGAAAAATGATGAAGCTAATATAAAATACACTTAATAATTTAAACTAGCAAAAATTTTAAGTATAGTTCAACCCATAGCAACTCTTATAAAAACATTCAGAATATAGCAAAAGTGCTTTGACCAAGGTTTGAATGGAGTTGAAATTCCAATTATACCCTCCTATGTATTTCTTTTCTATTTATCTTAATTTAATTCCATTTGCACAAACTGAAATTCCATCTACACTATATAATTACACAATTTTGAATTTTTACACAATTTTAATAATTTCACAATTTAATTTTGAAATTTTACACAATTTTGATAATTACACAATTTTGGTATCAGAGCTATATCACACATTTTATTTGGAATGACATTACTAAGAAAAGAAATTTTGAAAATTCAAAATAATATAAAATTAATAAAAGAATTAATAAAATTTCATAAAATAGAAAATGAAATAAACGAAGTATTTCGATTAGAAATTTTATTAGAAAAACTAGAAAAGCAACTCAGAATTTTAATAACTGCATGACAGAAGGAAATTCAAAAGTATCTAATTTAATATTAACATTAATAGAAATAATTAAAGAAAATCAAAAAGAATTATTAGATTCAATAAATCGAATAAAGAAAACAAAAATACGAAAATATAAATACCAAGATTTAATAAATTTCCTAAAGGAACAAGGAGAATTAGATAATGAAGAAATATTAACAGGAAAAGAAAAATATCTTGAATGTAAAGAGGCATTAGAATTAATACAAGAATTAGTAACAAAAGGGACAACTAGAAAATTAATAAAAAATGAACCTATAAATTTAACAAATAAATGGATACCACCAATTCGAAGATAAACGAAATAGAAAAATTAGCAAAATTAATAGACAAATTATAAATACAAGATTTAAAGGTTGCAAGAATTGATGAAGAAGATGTTCAAGGTATCATATATGGAATAGATAGTGATGATGAAAATCCAACATTAAATATGGAAGAAGAAGAAGACGAAAAACGTAAAAAAGAAGATGCTTCTACAAGCAATGAAACACGACCAAATAAATACGAAAAAAGCTTTGTTGATTATATGTATAAAAATGATTATACATATACAACAGGAAAATACAAAAAGAATATTCCACCATCATATATTCAGAAAGAAAGAAGTATAAGTAGTGGAGTATTAAACATAGATTGTGCATCAAATGCATCAAGTTTAATTATGTTATGGATAAATCAATTCCAAATGATAGTCCAAACTGATGATGATACAATTAGCAAATTACCACTAGAAGATTTTTTAACATATATAATGTATAAAGCTACAGGACAATTATCAGACTGGTTACATACAACGCCATGTAATTATAGTAACTATGCTAAACAAGATACATCAAAAGAAGCTAAATTTGACCTTCTAAAACAATTAACCAAAATATTTGCAGAATTTTTAGGGGATGAAACAAAAACAACACGAGAATTTGAAAAATCGCATATTATAAAAATACTATGTAATATGGCTCTCTGTGACCCATGTTTTATAGAAAATTTCTTTTGCCAAATAAAAGAAAATTATTATAAAACATCAGATAGAACTGGCCTATTAGATATAGTAAAAAGTAAACTACCACCAACAATGTTAAAATATATAAATATACAATTAACAAACCCAACAAAAACTTATAAAACAAAAGAAACATTAGGATTAATAGAAAAATATGCATTAGAATATAGAGATGAATTGTGTATGAGAAAAACCGAAGAAAAATATTTAGAAAAAATAAATATACGATGTTGTAAACTACTTGAAACAATTCCACATCACTATGGATGTAAACCAGAAAGAAAGAGAAGATATAAAAAATAATATTACCCTCGATATAAAAAATATAGAACATTTTAAAAACCATGGAAACAAAAATATCAGAAGAGGTATAGAAAATATGATAATAAAAATAACAGGAAATAAGAAAAATTCGAAAGAAAAAAAGACATGTAGATGCTGGAAATGTCAAAAATTTGGCCATTATGCTAATGAATGTCCAAAGAAAAACTTGTATAAAGAAAATAAAATAAAACTTATACTTTAGGGCTCGAACCTATAGAAGACATATACGAAGAAGACGAAGAAATGAATTTCGATACATATAGTATAGAATCTGAATCTGAAAGTTCTAGCTATACAGAAAGTAGTGATGAGCAAGAATAGTACATTTATAAAAGTAAAACTATTTAATAAATATACTTTTGCTTATATAGATACTGGAGCAACTATATGCCTTGCACAAGAAAAAATGTTACCAGCAAAATATTGGTCAACACTAGAAAAACCAATACAAGTAAAAATTGCTAATAATAAAATTATCCAAATAAATGATAGAGCAAAAGATCTTGTAATACTAATTGAAGGAAGAAAATTCCCTCTAGACACCTTATACAAACAAGATATAGGAGTACCATTAATACTAGGAAACAATTTTCTTAAAAAATATTACCCTTTTATTCAAGAAATTGATAGAGTAAAATTACGTTGTCCAGCAATGAAAAACCAACGTAGACATTTAGTTACAACAAAGATATATACTACACTTTCCTTTTTACAAGGAATGATTATCCATGAACTTAAAAATCAACTAAATCTGTACATTCACGAAGAAATCGAAATAAAAGTCTTGAGAATCCTTGACGAAATAAGCAGTCAAGATCCTTTAGAACCTATTAAAAATACAAATACAATGGAAGTTAGGATAGAATTAATAGATCCCAATAAAGAAGTAAATGTACCAAATAGAATTCCATATACAGAAAGAGATGTTGTAGAATTTAAAGAAGAAACAGAAAAATTATTAGAAAAGGGAATTATAGAACCAAGCATAAGTCCACATAGTGCACCAGCATTCTATGTTGAAAATCATAATGAATTAAAACGGGGAAAAAGAAAAATGGTTATAAATTATAAAGAAATGAATAAAGTGATGGATTTATATACTGAAAGCATTATGATTGGTATATTATGTACA
>JAPKLW010004377.1:0-28022 GCA_026898455.1 Plectranthus barbatus
TGGATCAAACGGTGAAACAAGGTATAATTCTATATCCATCCTATGCAATTTATTTTGTAGGAGCATGCATAGGCTTTCGCATGGTTTGTTTAATTGAAATTTATTCCTGGTATCCTAAGAACGATCCTTGGCAAGTGTTTATTTAATGGCAATTAATATTGCCCATCGTAGACTCAATCCCTACAGGTACTTGGCCTCGTATAGCCGGTACTCTAGGTTCGGCCCATTTGTCACCATCAAAATGGGTCGTGTTTCAACCACGGCCGAGATTGGGCAAAATTAGGGTTTCTGAGGAATTGGGTTTTGTACTCTGGTGTAAAAGCGGTAATAATTTTTAGTGAGAAAGGGGTTTTAGGGAGAGAGAAATCAAGCTCGGTCAAGATTCCTAATTAGGGGTTTACATGGTCCAGTTTGGCCGGTTTGAGTATTAAAGTATGGACCAAACAAAATAATACAGTTTGAAAAATTTTCAAATCAAGCCGGCCAAATTAATATTTCAAACCAAACCAAACCAAACAAAACGGCTTGGTTCGGCCAGTTTTAACGGTTTGAAACACGACCTTAACGAGCAAAGTCAAAACGTAAAAAAATCTTTTATTTTTAGCTACAATTTATTTGAGAAATTAAAAAAAACTAATATTGGCTCTCATCGGCAAAGTACGAGACAATCTTAATAAAAACAAACAATTAATGACATAAAAAAATAATAGTTCATATCACATTCTCAAACATAATAGTAAGGTCAAATTATTATGATGTGATAACGGTGATACCGACCCAGAGAACAGAGACGACAGTAAGGGTAAAGAGAGACATTTGAATAAAATTGTGAGATTGGAATATTAGATATTTTAATGTTTATTTTAGATTTCATAAAATAAATAAAAATGTAGGAGAAAAATAATAATTATATTTTGTTGCATAGAGGATTTAAACTCATGCCTTTTAAAGGCTTAAGTATAGTTAGAACCACTATACTAAATGTACTATATTTACACTTTTAGTATAAAATATAAATATAAATATTTATTAGTAATATAAACGGTCCGGTTCGGTCCAAATAGCCGATTTCTCTACTCAAACAATGGACCAAACTAATTAATACGGTTTGAAATTTACGGTCTTGCCGGTCAATTTTCGCACATGTCAAACCGGCCAAATTATTTCGGTTTGGCCGGTTTGGACCAAACCATGTACACCCCTATTCCTAATCTTTTATCTCAAAATAATATTGGAGGATATTTTTGAAATATCCTTTTTATTATACATCAACACAAAAATACTTCTTTATAAACACACCCATCACAAAAATACATCTTTTTATTAACACTCCAAAGAAAATGCTCTAAATACATTTTCAAATGTCAGTTGTAATTTTTTAGAGGATATATCTTTTAATTAAGTTATGTGTTTTAAAGTATTTTTCCTAATAACTGTAGACCCATTTCCTACAATTTTCATCCTAACTTATTCGCGACCTATTCCTTACCTTTTTGTTTCCGACCCGTTCTCCACCACTTTAATTTCTCGCGTTTACCAAATTTTATCCAATTATACAAGAAAATTCCTGACATTTATAAGCTTGTTACTTGTATGTGATTCTTAAAATTTGCCTTTTTTAATACAAACAAATTTTTATTAATATCTTTTCCTACAATCAATTCTAACCACTTCGGAAAATTTTTCTCTCGAAAAAATAAACTTAGAACATTCCATTCAAATCTAACTAATTCATGAGCAACACAATCAACGTTTCTAAATATATGTTTTATACCTACCATAAAGTCATTCTAGAACTCCCTACATTTATCAAATCACTAAATATATTATCTGGTCCAATATCTTCTTGAAAGTAAATTCACAGACCATAAAAAACAACAATAATCTCACCGTCCACAATAAATATTGGCCTTGGAATTGATTTTGTCATTGTGATATTTGCGTAAAATGACCTATATTTTGATGTGTGAACTTGCATGTTTGTGTCCATTTTACTCCAATATCATATGAATTTGTTGTTCTTTTGTTGTGTTTTAGTGTTTTTGTGTTTTAGATGGTGTAGGTTGAGTTTTGAGCATAAAACAACACTTTTGGTTAAGTTTTGGAGGCAAATCGCCCGAGTTTGGAGTCAAAGGAGGATAGGCTCGCCCGAGTTTGGAGTCAAAGGAAAGGAGAAAGTCATATTTCAGAGAGTTCGCCCGGCGAGCCAAGCTAGGCTCGATCTAGCCTTGATGGATAGAGTCTCGGCTCGGTCGACCTTGCCAGGCTCGATCGAGCCAGGCACTTCAAAAGGCTCACTCGGCCGAGCCAGATCGTGATTTTGGCGGTTATTACCGGTTTTCAAGTTGTCCCGGGAGATCCGAGAGTCTGTTTGCTCATCTATAAAAGGGGGAAATTCGACATTTTAGAGGACTTTTCCATTAGATCAAGTTAGAATTCTCTCCAATTTCCATCTTCCATCATAACTCCATCCTAATCCAGGAGGATCAAGAGCTAATCCACCATCCTTAGAGAGGAATTGAAGATCAAAGGCGTTAGATCAAGATCAAAGTGCTCAATTTAGGGGAAGAAATTCATTCAACCCTATCTCTTGTAATGATTTACTTTCAATTGGATATTGTAATGTTGAACATGAGAGTATGGAATTCTAAATTTCCTTGGATGTTGGTTTGAATTAAGGTGTGAGAAACTAGGTTGAATTATGTTTGTTTACTTTCCTATTTGAGATTGAATCACACTAGAGCTTGTTCACATGCACCTAGGTGTAGGTAATAGCCAATCTAGGTGTTAATTGATACGAATTTTGCAGCCAACACGCGGAAAGGAGTGTCGTGAATAGTGTGAGTTCTTGTGTTCCTTGATTCAATCCCTGTGCGGAGATAGGGCATAGGATGATGATTTACGTGCTATTAGGAGTGGTCTAGGATCTGATAACGTAGTTGTTTGAGGTTCCTAGTGTCATGAACAGTTGATTCACCGTGACTGGGGATTGGCTAGTGTGGGGAAATAGTCCATCCTTCTAGGAATTAAATATGTTTGCGTCATAGCTCAACTCAAGTGGATCACACCTAAGTTCTTATCAACATCCGTTCTTACTCATTTGAGCACTTGTGAAGCTTGTTCTACCCGTGTTACTACAAATTGAAGTATTGTTTGAATTTACATTTTATGCATAATGAAGTTGATTGTTTGTTTAAGTATGGATGTAGTTAGTTTAATTTTGCACTAGGAATTTAGACAAAAAGTAAACGATATTAATTTGCATAGCTATAACACTTCCCTAACAAGTAAATAGTATCCTATAGGGCAAATTCAAAAGGACCTTGGATTGAAAATTTAACTTGATTAAGTGTTACTTTTGCACTGCATCATGTTTTTGGCGCTGTTGCCGGGGATTCTTTTGAGTAGGCTTATAGGTATTGTTGAAAGTTTGGAAGTTGTATGTTAGGTGTTCGATAAATTGCTTGTGTGAATATTGGTTTTAGCTCTTGTTTTGATAATTGTTCTTACTTTGTTTGTTGAGTTGTTTTGGTCTTGTAATTGGCTTTTGTGAAGTTTTGGAGGTGTTTGTAAATATATCTTGTAGAAAGTTGTTTGTTAATTACTATTTTGTGTTACTTTGAGGTTGTTGGACTATTGTAGGTGTCAAATGGAGAATCATCAAGGAACTCACTCGGAGAGGCTTAACAATCTCCAAAGGGAATTGTATGAGATAAGAGCAAAGGATGATTGAGAGACAACGACTGAGGAGGCCAATCCGATTGGTATTTGAAGAAAGCTACCCATGGATGGAAGAGAGGAGACATGATCAGAAGGTGAAGTCGAATTGGAGATATGAAGAAGATGAGTGTAGTAATGAAAGATATGGAGATAAATAGGGGAATTGTGACCTCCGGAACAACATGAACTATCCTCCATCTGATGGCTACTCTCCATGTAGACGTTATGAGAACCATACTTGGAATCCATCCATAACAAGAGTTCATTGTGATGAATGGGGTAGTCGTGATCATGAAAGAGTTAGAGAACCGAGATCATCTCGGGAAGCTTGTTGGAATTAAAAATGCAATTATCCAAAATCTTGAAAAAGGTGAGTGAGAATCCTCGAGTGGAAGAATATCCAATTGACATTGAAAAAGGTCTCAAAGGAAATAGTGAGGAGGTTGACGAAAATGAGGACGATGAATGTGAGGATGCGGTAACGGTGCTTAAGGAAGTAAGATTTCAAGATATGAAAATAGTGGAGGTTCAAGAAAAGGAACCAAAGAAGGAAAGAAGTCTTACTCCAAGAAGATGAAGAGGATGAAGGCACCAAGGAGGAGTTGCAAGTCATTGAAGATGAGAAGAATGGTGAGATTAAGATACCTTCACATGAGGAAATGCAAAAGGCTCCGGCCTTAGTGCAGCTTTTTGAAGAGGAGTGTGAGGAAGAGCTTGTGGAGCCAATGGAGGTGCATGTTATTATCTTTGACATAGATGATAAGCTCGGTGGAGAATGTGTGGTGGATTTTATGATGAAGAGAAGTCTAGATGATACCTTGGAGAAAACATTAATGGCACAAGCACCACCATCGCCATTAGAGTTTGACGTTCAAATATCCTTGGAAGGATAAGAGGGGAGCAAGAAAGATCTCCCTTGACAAGTTGCTTCCAACTAAATGCCGATTAAGGGAGAAAGGTGTATTAAAAATTCACAAGATTTTTATAGTGGATGAGAATGGTGAGGTCGTCTAGCTACCGACGTTAAGGAAGCGCTTGATGGGTGGCAACCCAACCGTTTTTCTTTCATTTGTTTTAAATTCTTGCCTAGATAGTGTTAATAATGTTTCTTGTTTGTTTGTTAATCACTTCATTTACATGTGCTAGGGGGAGTGTTTGGAGTATGAGGAGTGATTGACTACCATCGGCTGTTTTAGAAGCTCAGTCTAACTTGACTAAGTTTGGGGGAATGTGTCGGTTGCCGGTTTTGGTTTACTCTTCCCTTCTCTTACCTCCTTATCTTCTTTAGTGATTTAGTTTGTTTGATTTTCTTTGTAGGGACGTTGGAAGGATAGGGTGGAGTGATGACGCACCGCCTACCTTTTTGACAAACTTAGTCTCACTTGACTAAGTTTGGGGGGAATCGCCGGTATTCGGTGCTTGGGTTTATTCTCTTCCTCTATCTCTCTATCTTAGTTTATCATGCTTTCTAGTTTAGTTTGTTTGGATGATGAATTGATCTTCGATATGGTTGTAATATGATTGATATTTGATCTACATTGGATGTTTGGATGTGGAATTTGAATGTTTGATTTTTAATGGTTGAATGTGATGTTTGGATGGAATTATTAGCGAGCTTGCATGATTTAATACTTTCTATGTAGCAAGGTTTGTGGATATGTTGTATGGTTTGGTTTGTATGGTGGAGCTAGTGGATATTGTCTTATATTTGTTGATTGTGGTTTGTGGAAAGTTTGGTGGAAATGAGAGCTTCATTGGCTTGTTTTATGCTCAATTGTTTGGTGGTGTTTGTGTTGATGTAAGTAGGTACAAATAAAGCAATGGAGAAGCGGTTCGATTGTGGCTACCGATGGGTAACACATTCTATCGTTTCTCTTGCCAATTAGTTTCATTGCATGTAGATTGTTTGTAAGTTGTTGTGTGCTTGTGTGTGTGTGATGAACCCAAATGAGGCTTGAGATTTAATCATGATTTACTTAGTGAAGTTTGATGTTTACCTCAACCAATGATAGGGCGAAATCTAGTTTTCAAAGCATGTCTTAAGTTTAACTTTGGAATTGCCGATGTTTTGTGTTTAGTTAATGCATAGGACATGACAAAAAGTTGTGAGTGTTGAGCCTTGATATTTTCATATCCTTGTCGTTTGTGAGTGGCAAGATTGAGAGTAAGAAATCTAGAACTTGCATTCGTTCTCTATCTATTGGCATGAGCGTGTGACCATAAAATGATATTAGGCCATCGATTCTTAGTTATATCTTTCACATCGGGAGTATAAGGTGGTTGTGATCATTAATTTGCCTTTCATATCTTTGACCCCCGTGATTGAGCTTATTTGGTGAATTTTCTTTGAGATCATTAGGACAAAAGAAAATGTGGGGGGGAAAGAGTGTATGAGGGTGAATACGGTGATGAGAGTTGGGTTGCGAATTGTTTGGTATCTTTGTATTGAATGTTGAGGCATGAAAGATATGGAAAAAATGATTGATTTGAATCCTAGAAACTGAGGCACCAACAAAATTTTTGGGTGCAAGTGTTTGAAAAAGAAAGAGAGGCACCATGAAATGAATGAATGATGGTGTTAGAAAATTTAAAAAAAAAAGAAGAAGAAGAAAAGAGATCAAAAAGAAAAAAAAAGTGTTGTGAAATGAATAAGCCTCGGGTTTGAAGAGAATAAGTTTGGGGGTTTTTGGAAATTGAAGAGTTTAGTTACTTTGGCCCAAAACCACCCACATTTTAGTTAACCATGTTGTAACCCTTTCAAAGAACTTTTTGATTCTAGAAACTAACTCATTGTAGTATAGTGGTGAGAATGGATGCAAGCCTATGGAAATCAAACTTGATATCTTGTGATTGAGTGAATCTCATCGTCCCTAAACACGTGAGGGAGTGCTTTCTTTTCTTGTATCCAAACTTGATGAGTGGTTCATGTCCTTAGCATTAACTTTGTCACAAAATTAGGTGATAATCTCGTTTTACTTGGACATGCTAAGATTATCTTGATGAGCTATGAGGTGTTGCATGGGTGGATTGGTGACTTTACATTGTTTTGATTGAGGAAAATCAAAGGTTCAAGTTTGGGGGATTATGATATGTGCGTAAAATGACCTATAATTCAATGTGTGAACTTGCATGTTTGTGTCCATTTTACTCCCATATCATATGTTTTTGTTGTTCTTTTGTGGTGTTTTCGTGTTTTTGTGTTTTGGATGGTGTAGGTTGAGTTTTGAGCATAAAATAGCACTTTTGGTTGAGTTTTGGAGGCAAATCGCCCGAGTTAGGAGTCAAGGAGGATAGGCTCGCCCGAGCGGAGCAGAGGAAAGGAGAAAGCCGGATTTCAGAGAGTTCGCCCGGCCAAGCCAAGCCAGGCTCGATCGAGCCTTGATGGACAGAGGCTAGGCTCGGCCGACCTTGCCAGGCTCGACCGAGCCAGGCACTTCAGAAGGCTCGCTCGGCCGAGCTAGATTGCAATTTTAGCGGTTATTCCAGTTTTCAAGTTGTTCCGGGCGATCCGAGAGTCTGTTTGCTCGTCTATAAAAGGGGGAAATTAGACATTTTAGAGGACTTTTGCCATTTTTCCATTAGATCAAGTTAGAATTCTCTCCAATTTCCATCTTCCATCATAACTCCATCCTAATCCAGGAGAATAGAGAGCTAATCCACCATCCTTGGAGAGGAATTGAATATCAAAGGCGTTAGATCAAGATCAAAGTGCTCAATTTAGTGGAAGAAATTCATTCAACACTATCTCTTGTAATGATTTACTTTCAATTGGATATTGTAATGTTGAACATGAGAGGTATGTAATTCTAAATTTCCTTGGATGTTGATTTGAATTAAGGTGTGAGAAACTAGGTTGAATTATGTTTGTTTACTTTCCTATTTGAGATTGAATCACACTAGAGCTTGTTCACATGCACCTAGGTGTAGGTAATAGCCAATCTAGGTGTTAATTGATACGAATTTTGCAGCCAACACGCGGAAAGGAGTGTCGTGAATAGTGTGAGTTCTTGTGTTCCTTGATCCAATCCCTGTGCGGAGATAGGGCATATGATGATGATTTACGTGCTACTAGGAGTGGTCTAGTGATAACTCTTGTAAAAGAGTTATATTCTCTTGATTTTAGTTCGTTTTAGAGAGCTTTTCATCTAGGTTTAACCAAATAAGTGTTGTTTTAGTCTTGTATTTAGTTGTTTGAGTCTTTTTATTTTATTTCGTGTTTTGAAAGCAAATAACGATGTTTTTGGAGGATTTGGAGTGAAAATTGCTGAGCAGGAAATTACCATGTTTTGAAGCCTGTGCTAGAGCAAAAGGAAGCAGTTGCTGTAGCATATCTGTTCCTAGCAAGTGATTCCATAGCCTAAGCTGTTTTTCTCATCGATTAAAAAGAACTCATCCAATCCGATTTTCTCATCAAACCCCTATTTTGCTATTCCCTATTTTCTGCTGCATCCCATGTTTATTTGTTTTGTCTATTTGTCAACTCATGCCTAGATTAATTAAACAAACCAACTCATTTTTCCTCATCAATTAAATGAAGTTGAGTGTTTGTGGATCGATACTCAGAGAATACTCTGTTATATTATTACTTGTGACAGTGTGCACTTGCACTAGTGTGTTTCACACAAGAACAAGCTTTTGGCGCCGTTGCCGGGGAAGGCGATTAAGTAGTTGCTATTCAATTCGCTTGGTTTGTTGATTTTGTCTTATTGCATTTTATCTATAAAAAAAGAAGCGAAAGAGTGATTTTGTGTTGCTGTTTTGTGCAGGTGTTTCTGGTGCATGAATCATGAATCTGCTCCAGAAACATATCCATTTGATTCAGAGATCGAGAGAACGTTTCGACGGAATCAGAGAAGGCAAAGAACACGAAGAAGAATTATGGCTGCTGCGGGTGAAGGTAATGCTGGGGCTGCAAGGGATGTGGTGATAACAGCTAATGCGACAGACAGAATAGTGGCTGATTATGCCAATGATGTGATTCAAAATAAGCGGCCAGTGATAATAAAGCCTGAGATTGGAGCCCGGCAGTTTGAACTGAAACCGGTAATGTTCCAAATGATGCAATCCATCGGCCAGTTTGGGGGAAGGGCAACTGAAGACCCACACCTGCACCTTCAATCTTTCCTGGAAGTGTGTGACTGTTTTAAGTTTGAGGGGGTGACCGATTATGCTTTGCATCTGAAATTGTTCTCATTTTCCCTCCGGGATCACGCAAAGGCGTGGCTGAATTCCTTACCATCTAAGTCAATCCGGACATGGGAAGAGTTGGGCAAGGCATTTTTAACAAAGTATTACCCTCCTACTAAGAACACGCAATACAGATTGGAGATCATCTCATTTAAGCAGGGGGTGAATCGGTGAGTGAAGCATGGGAACGCTATCGGGAGTTGCTGCAAAAGTGTCCCCAACATGGCATTCCTCATTGTATCTTACTGGAAATATTCTACAATGGACTTTATCCGAACTCTCGAACTTGGTTGGATGGATCTGCAAATGGGGCCATTTTATCTAAAACATACACGGAGGCCTGCGAGATACTTGATATGATTAACAAGAACAGTGGTCGGTGGTCAACACCACGACAAATACCACACAAGGTTGTTGGGATAGCTGATGTGGATCCTCTTGAGCTGATCACTGCACAGATTGAAGTGCTGGGAACTTCACTCAAGTCAATTGAGAAGAATATTGCTGCTGGAGCAGTACAACAGCAAGCTGCTAGTCAGCAACCTAAAGTGCTACTTCAACAACAACCAGTAGTCAACCAAATTGTGGTTGAAGTGTCTTGTGTCTATTGTGGGGGAGCACACCCTTTTGATGATTGCAGATTTAACCCGGTGTCGGTTAATTATATTGAGCAGCATGGGGGAAATAGGAACAATCTGTATTCAAATACTTACAACCCCGGGAGGAGATATCATCCGAACTTCTCATGGTCTACACCACAAGAAGCTGGCGGGTCGAACCAGCAACAGCAAAATCAGATAGCTTAACATGATTATCAGAAGCTCCAGCTGGATCATAAACCTTTCCAGCAGCAGCAAATCCAGCAAGTGCCGCAGCAAAAACAGAATCAGCAGTAGGGCAGCTCACTTGAAGCCTTGTTAAAAGAATTTATAGCACGCACGAATGGGAAAGTGCAGAATCAGGATGCCATCCTTCAGAGTCACACTGCAACTTTAAGAAATCTGGAGGTCTAGATGGGACAACTGGCAGCAGAAATGAAAAACAGGCCACAAGGATCCATACCAAGTGATACGGTAAATCCGAGAAGAGAAGGAAATGAGCATTGCAAAGCCATGGTGTTAAAGAGCGTGAAAATGATCGAAGGGGCAGTTCCTGCCACGGTGGACAATTCTAATGAGCCCACTTCAATCCAAGAAGAGGAAATTAAGGTGGAAGTTGGAGTTAACAAGGCAGCAGAAACACAGCATGCTATTACAGATGTTGTAGCACCGAAGCAGCAGACTGCTGCTTGGAAGTATCAAATACCACCACCTTATCTGCAGCGACTGAAGAACAAAAGAGGAGGTGCATTACAAAAGTTCTTGGATGTATTGAAGCAGCTGCACTTTAATATTCCGCTGGTGGGAGCACTGGAGCAGATGCCAAATTATGCTAAGTTCATAAGAGACATCCTATCATGGAAGAAAAGTTTGGGGGAGTTCGAAACAGTGGCTTTGACTGGGGAATGCAGTACGGTGGTGAGCAACTAAATTCCTAAGAAGCTCAGAGATCCGGGAAGTTTCACAGTGCCATGCTCAATTGGGGGTCAAAATGTTGGGCGTGCTCTTTGCGATTTGGGGGCAAACATTAATCTAATGCCCCTATCAATCTTCAGGAAGCTTGGAATTGGAGGAGCTCGACCCACCACTGTCACATTGCAGCTGGCCGACCGTTCCACGGTGCATCCAGAAGGAAAAATTAAGGATGTTCTAGTCAAGGTGAGCAAATTCATTTTCCCGGCCGATTTCATTATTTTGGATTACGAGGCCGTTAAAGAAGTCCCTATTATCTTAGGGCGGCCATTTCTTGCTACGGGGGGATCATTAATTGATGTTCCTAATGGTGAGCTGACTATGAGAGTCAATGGGGAACAAGTCACTTTCAACGTTTTCCAAGCAATGAAGTTCCCAAATGGGGAGGAAGAATGTTCGCTAATTGATGTGGTTGATGCATTAGTTGCTGAAACACAACTACAAGAATGCTAGTCTGGAGAGCATGAGGAAATTCTTGTTGTAGCACTGGAACTGGAACAGCCAGAGATATGCAATAAAATAGCATTTGAGCCGCTGAAAACTGGAGAGCAGGAGTTTAAGACTCCCGAATCATCAATTGTGAACCCACCAAAGCTAGAGTTGAAGTTGTTGCCTTCTCACTTGAAGTATGTTTATTTGGGAGAGTTGGAAACATTACCGGTTATTATCTATGCAAGTTTGAGTGCTGAACATGAAGAGCAATTACTTGCAATGCTGAAATATTACAAGAGAGCTTTCGGGTGGACGATAGCTGATATACGGGGAATCAGCCCCACACTTTGCACTCACAAAATTCTGATTGAAGAGGGGTGTTCTGGGTCTGTAGAGCATCAAAGAAGATTGAGCCCAATCATGAAGGAAGTGGTGAAAAAGGAGGTCATTAACTGGCTTGATACTGGGATTATTTATCCAATTTCTGACAGCAAATGGGTTAGCCCAGTGCAATGCGTACCAAAAAAGGGTGGAATGACTGTAGTGGCAAATGAAAAGAACGAGCTAATACCCACTCGCATGGTCACGAGTTGGCGTATTTGTATTGATTATCGGAAACTCAACAAGGCTACAAGGAAGGACCATTTCCCCTTGCCGTTCTTAGATCAAATGTTGGATCACCAAGCTGGGAATGCCTACTACTTTTCTTAGATGGTTATTCGGGCTATCATCATATCAGAATTCCTCCGGTACCTTTGCTTTCCGACGCATGCCCTTTGGCCTATGCAATGCTCCAGCAACCTTCCAGCGGAGCATGATGGCCATTTTCACCGAAATGGTTGAAAACACATTGGAGATCTTTATGGATGATTTCTCGGTGCTGGGGGACTGCTTTGAAGACTGTCTTGGAAATCTGGAACAAGTATTGAAGAGATGTGAAGAGACCAACTTGGTCTTGAATTGGGAAAAGTGCCACCTAATGGTACAAGAAGGAATTGTGCTTGGGCACAAGGTCTCAACTCAGGGAATTGAAGTGGATGCTGCCAAGGTAGCTGCTATCGAGAAAATGCCACCTCCCATCTCAGTCAAAGCAGTTCAAAGTTTCTTGGGCCACGTGGGGTTCTACCGGCGATTTATCAAGGACTACTCCAAGATTGCTAAACCGCTCTGCACCTTGCTGGAGCATGACAGAAAATTTGAGTTTTCAGCAGATTGTATGGCTGCTTTTGAGCATTTAAAGAAGGCATTGGTCACCGCACCTGTTATACAAGCTCCAGACTGGAGTTTGCCGTTCGAAGTGATGTGTGATGCGAGTAATCATGCCATTGGTGCTGTGCTGGGGCAAAGGAAAAATAAAAATTTCCATTCCATCTATTATGCTAGCAAGGTGCTAGATAGCACACAACTCAATTATACTACAACAGAGAAGGAACTCCTCGCAGTGGTTTTCACCTCTGACAAGTTCCGATTATACTTGGTGGGAGCGAAGGTAGTTGTGTATACTGACCACTCCGCAATTCGTTATTTGCTGGAAAAGAAGGATGCAAAGCCTAGATTAATCTGATGGGTGCTATTGCTTCAAGAATTCGACCTTGAAATAAAAGATAGAAAGGGGACTGAAAATCAAGTTGCTGACCATTTGTCCAGACTGGAGGGAACCCCGAGCAGCAAAAGCAACTCTCCCATCAATGAGTGGTTTCTCGATGAAATGTTGATGAGCATTACTGAAGCCCCAACACCTTGGTATGCCGACATTGCCAACTTTTTGGCCTGTGGAATTCAGCCCCCCGAAATGAAAGGGCAACAACTGAAGAGGTTCTATCATGATGTGAAATTTTATTTTTGGGATGAGCCGTTTCTATACAAGTTAGGGTCTGATGGAGTTATGCGAAGGTGTGTTCCCGAATTTGAGCAGTGCGCAATTTTGGCAAACTGCCATGCTGCAGCATATGGAGGGCATTTCGCAGGGCAGCGAACAGCAGCCAAAGTCCTACAATCAGGTTATTTGTGGCCCTCTTTTTTCAAGGATTCTCATGAGTTTGTTAAAGCATGTGATAGGTTCCAGCGAGTCGGAAATTTGAGTGCTCGACAGGAGATGCCCCTGAATAATATTTTAGAAGTGGAATTGTTCGATGTTTGGGGCATCGACTTCATGGGGCCGTTTCCTCCTTTGTTTGGAAACCTCTATATTTTGGTGGCGGTAGATTATGTCTCAAAGTGGGTTGAAGTCGTAGCTTGTCCAACCAATGATGCTAAAGCAGTTATTCGATTCTTACACAAGCAGGTTTTTACTCGGTTTGGAACTCCACGAGCTCTAATAAGTGATGAGGGTTCTCATTTCATCAATAAAAGCCTAGCTGGAGTTTTGGCCAAGTATAATATTAGGCATAAGGTTGCTACAGCATACCACCCGCAGACAAATGGCCTTGCTGAATTGTCAAATCGGGAAATTAAGGGCATCTTGGAGAAGGTGGTTAACACCAGTAGAAAGGATTGGTCTCAACACTTGGATGATGCCTTGTGGACTTACAAAACTGCATTCAAAACTCCGTTGGGGATGTCGCCATATTGACTGGTTTTTGGGAAAGCTTGTCATTTGCCACTAGAACTTGAGCATAAAGCATTTTGAGCATTGAAGAAGCTAAACATGAACTTGAATGAAGCCGGGAAGGCAAGGTTTCTCCAGCTGAACGAGCTTGATGAGCTCCAGCTATTCCCCTATGAGAATGCAAAGCTCTATAAGGCGAAAACCAAATGCTGGCAGGACAAGCGAATTATGCCTTGAACTTTGCAAGAGGGACAACAAGTCCTTCTCTTCAATTCTAGATTGAAGCTCTTCCCCAGGAAGCTCAAATCCTGGTGGTCTGGTCCCTTCACAATTGCTAAGGTGTATCCATTTGGAGTTTTTTATCTCAGGGAGGAGAAATCAGGCCGTACGTTCATGGTCAATGGACACCGAGTCAAAGAGTACTTTGGTGGTATTCTCAACCGGGAGAAGGATGCCACTGCCCTGCAGGATGCTGGAGCATGAGGTACCCATGGTCTGTTTCAGCAGACCATGGTTTCTTTGTATATATTTTAACTACTTTCTATAAATTCTTGCCTAGAATAGTTGTTCGTGCTTAGTTCATATAATTTACTCTTTCGCTAGGACTAAGTATTTTATTATTGAATTCTGTTTTCTTACATTGCTGCTGGGGAGTGTGCTAATGGGAGTTAATGTAGGAAATATCAATTGGCACCTCAAAACAAATTGGAGCATGCACACCTCAAGTTTGGGGGGGATAGCAAGTTTAATTAATTGTGGGAAGGAAAGCATGACTACTAGGATTGTGAAGACGCTGTGGATATACGCCACCGCCATGCACCAGGTTCATCTTTTCATTTAGGGGGGGGGGGTTGCAATTTAATTTTAATATTTTGGGTCTATAGTATGTAGGGGAATAATTCCTTGGGGTTTAAATAAAAGGGGATGTTAATTCAATTGTTTTTCCATGAAGCCCGATGATTAGATTAATTCCCCCACCCCAATTTAATCTTTCTTACTTATATATATATAAAACCAAAAAGAGAGAAAATTTTTCAAATCAATCATTTTAGGAATAGTAAGATTACAGAGGGAAGTCGAACGGTTTCCTCCCTTTTTCTTTTTATCTGAAAATGTAAATAACACAACTACCACATAAAAACAAAAACAAACTCAAACACTTTCCCACTTCTTCCTCTCCCTCTCGCGTCGCCCCTTTCCAGCTTCTCCACTCTCTCCCCGGTTCTGCTCGTTTTCCGGCGCCGACGATCAGTTATGCATCTCCTCTTTTATTTCTCTACGCACAAGTTGCCGTGGGTACTGATGTTTCGCGCAATTTTGCGGTGGCCGTGAGTTTTGTGCGTTGTGTTTGGTGCAAATTTTTGGGTGTTCGTGAAGTCTTGGTACATGGGTCTTAATTGCTTTCCTCTGTAGCAATTAGGGCTTGTTCATTTGCGTCCCTCTGTTTCTTCTCTTGGACATTTGATTTTTGAATGAGGTTGGATTTTTTTTGCGGTATTCTCTTCAATTTGTTGCTCCATTGTGCTAGCTCGAAGTTTCCCTTCCCCTTTATGCTCGTCATTTGTGCTAATTTCACTTGCTTGGGTATGTTTGTTCCAATTTTCTATTTTCTGACATTGTTCTGTGAATTGGGAACACTTGCTTTGAATTTTGTTGTGTTATATTGTGGTTATTGCTGCACCACAAGGCTCGACAACTTCTGGTCTCCTTTCGGCTCAGTTTGACTGCTTCTCTGTTTGATGGGAACAATTACTACATTATTGATTGTGTGTTTGGGTCTGTTGGTGTGGGATTTTGTTTCATGTGCAATGCTACAGCATGTCAGGCTACGGCCTGTTAGTTTAGTTGTGGAGTGCATCCTGGTTATGTATTTTGGCCCTATTTTGCTATGCTCTTTGTTCCACTCTTGTTAATTGTTGTTGTTTCTCCTTCTTGCTTACTTGGTGTCCTGCTGCTGCGCAGGTTCTCAACAATGGCCCCAAAGAAATCTTCCAAGTCCGCTGCTTCAACTAAGGGCAATGATACGGGTAAGAGTCAGAGCAAAGGCAAAACTGCATCTCCGCAACCTAGCCGAGACCCACCCTCATCCACATCTCTTTCACCCCCTTCCACAGCAAGTGCTCTTCTCACCAGAGCATCTGCTGCCTCTGCCCTTGTGCAACTCCGTTCTTCACCACCCAAGCTCCCTACTATCAAGAATACCTCCAAAACCACACCACCTTCCCCTGCTACTGCTACTTCCAAGGAAACCTCCAACCGCACTCCTTCACCACCACTTAACCAAGATCAACCATCTGCTCCGACCTCTGCTGCGAAGGATGCCCCAGTATCTACGGCTCCTACTACTGCCCCTGTTGTGGATTCGACTCACCCTGACTCTGAGCCCGTTGCTGCTACCTCTGTGATCACTGCTATTTCTAACAGATTAATTATAATAACAGCGTCAAAAAATTTGTAAACCCTAAGGTTATCGATCCAGGGGAATTGTGTGGGGAAACTATCCTATATACTAGCTATGATCCTAAGATTCATTGTTTGAGAGATCCAAATCAGGGTTTTATAAAAGTAAAGAAAACAATGCAGAAAATTAAAGTAGTTTGGAAAGCAAATTTAAAGGAACACAGATTCTACGGAAGAATTCATATTATGGATGACATGTAGGAATCAATTAATTTAACAGGTGGAATACTGTAATAATGCTATATTTCCTTGTTTGGCAAATATAACCTAGATTACTAACTAGTGACTATCTCCGCTCATTCTCAAAGTACACCAAATTAGTCAATCTGATAAGCTAATCAGTTTAATTCCTACAGTCTAGTAAATCTGTTTGGATAGTGTAGATTGTATCATGCATTCCTATTCCCACTATTAATATTCACCTCTCGGTCCTTCTATCAATAGCTAGACATCTAAATTAATCGTCACCTCTCGGTCCTTGAATTAATCTAGAATTATAGAATAAACATAGGAATCATGAACCTAATTAATTAATCCTAACATGCATCCATAATAATATCAACCCCTAGAACCCGCTAGGGTTTCTAGCCACTCATCGCAGATAGAAATCCAAAAGAAAACATATTAAATTGCATAAACATAAAGAACTTACAAGAAAATAAAACGGTTTCGTGTTTCCCAAGTCTCCAAACTCTCAAAACCAAATTGTAGAACGAAAATATGATAAGGAATAATCGCGAATTAATGGGGAATAAATTGGGGAATTCTGAAAAATCGAATTTACATAGGTATTTATAGTGGTGGATGTGTATCCTATCAAATTTAGGGCTAAAGATATGAATAAATCCGTTTTTCCTCGAATTTTCGCTCCATCAGACAGCCTCGTGTCGATCGTGGCTGATCCACGTCGATCGACGTGGCTTCTTGGTCGGCGTCGATCGATGCTGATTGGCGTCTGTCGATGCAGCTTCTCTCCCGTTCTGCGCGGTCTCACGGTTTTGGCCATAACTTTCTCTCCCGAACTCCGATTGACCCGATTCTAGTTGCGTTGGAGAGCTAACTCAAATCATCATCCATTGCCATGTGCCAATAGCACGAATTCCTCTTGTGGAAGAACTCTTCACTGCTACTCTTACACGTCACTGCTTCCGCAACGGATTTCTCGTGAACTTAGGCCTAAAACCCTGCAAAAACACCAAAATGCGCATAATACCACCTAATATAGACTCATGCATAGAATATATATATAAACTCAATAAAACTACATAAAATAGTAGAAAATAATATAGATAAGCGAGTAAAATAATGAGCTTATCAACCCCCCAAACTTGAACGTTTGATTGTCCTCAATCAATAGGCAAGAAAGAAATCAAAAGATCAGGCGATTAAAGTGCAATGCCTCACAAGATCCATCACAGTCAAGAATCAAAAATTCACTACACACAAGCAATTTGAAAGAGACAGAAAATTCATCAACATTGGAATAACTCACGGGAAGTGTATTGCTCAACTCTCAAGTGTTTAAGGTATAGATGAAAGCACTCAAAAACATGTATGAAGAAATTTCTACCATAGGCTTGCAAATTTTCTAATATCTCCACTGCCAGAATGTGCACACAAGTCTAAAATCAAAAAGGACTTTCATAAGGTTGTAATGTAGGCTTTTGTGAGGGGTAGGAAAATATGGCCAAGTGACTAAAATCATTCAAATTTTTACTTCCTCAATCAATCCAAACCACCATCTAAGTTCATTCACCCTTCTCCTCAAATATATCAACAAATACACAACCTCTTTTATTTATTTATTTTTTCTAGCTCATTTTGAATCTCTTATGCTCTTTACATAATTTTGTATTCTTTTCTTTTCAGAGAGCTTATGAGAATTCTAATTATTTCTTTGAGCTTCTTTTTCACACATCTTTTCACCACTAATTTATATTTTCTTATCTCTATCTCACAATCATTCCACCCACATACCACAACTCAAGACATGAGTGAAACCAATACTTCTTCTTAATCTCATAGACAAGGAAAGAAAAATTTTGTATAGGCTCAAAAGTGGCTAACTAGGGAAAATTCAATGTGAAGGGACAGTGTTTAGGGAATTGGGCTATCAAAGATGGCCTAAGATCATTTCCTAAACTTGTGCACACTATGCAATCTCAACACAGAAAATAGGCAAGTTCTAGAGAAATAAAAATACACATGTGAATCTCACATCAAACGAAATAAAGGCTCAAAATTCTCACACAAGGGTTCAAAAATTTTCTTCCGCAGTCAATTTCAAATCAGCTCAATCAGCATGCAAGCACAAGTGTCAAATCAATCCTATCATGCGGTATTCTACATTCATAGGCATCTAACCACAATCACAATCAATTCAACTCAACCCTCAATCAATTCTAATCTCACAATCTCATTCGGGTTATTTCAAAACTCAAAAAATTTCCCCACACCACAAAATAGAATAAACTTAAAAATTAAGGCAAAATTTAAATACGGAAAGCAGAATAAATAAAAGATAGATTCCATCTCTTGTCCACATCCCCCCAAACTTATTTCCAACTCGAAGAGTGGAATAAGTTTGAAAATCAGACAAAAGAGGGAACGATACCTGGTAGTTGATCTCAGACATCAACTTTTTATCCCCCGGAGTCTTCGAACATTGCGCGGTGTGAAATAGTGGTTGTTGGCACTTCGCATCGATTGACTTGAAGCCTTCTTGTCGATCCCTTCGCAGATTGAAGTGTATCACGCCGGTTGATTGCTCGGTGTCGATCGACGCCAGGCTGCGTCGATCGACATCGAGCTGATCTCCAAGATTTTTTTTTAATACTGCAAAACAAATGTAAGCAAAGAAATAAAAGCAGAAATTCAAAATAATAATAAAAAAACAAAAATTGAAAAGAAAATACGAAAAATGTTGGGTTACCTCCCAACAAGTGCTTGATTTAACGTCGCAGCTCGACGATACTTCAAATCACTGCCAAGGAGGTCGGGTCCAGACTCGCCGACCTTTGGCATCCACCATGTAGACTTTCCGGTCTTTGATAATGGTGGTGAGCTCAGAAAAAGGTGGCGCAGTTGACACTGCTACCCTATCGTTTCCTCGCTCCCACTCAATGGCAGCTGCTTCATCTTCTTCAGACTCATCCTCTTCTTCAGTAGTGGAGATTCGATTGCACTCCGCCTTCTTCTTGTTCTTGTCGATCACAAAGGTGATTCTCTCGTCATTCGCTCGGAGTGTGATCTCGCCGCCTCGACAGTCAATGAGAGCAGCGCTAGTGTCGAGAAACTCACGCCCCAAGATCATGGGCATATTCTCGTCCTCCTTCATCTCGTACACCACGAAATCTGCAGGAAAAATGAGATGGCCCATGCAAATGAGCACATCCTCTAGTATACCTTTCGGGCGGGACACAGACCGGTCCGCCATCTACAGGGTGATCGTCGTGGGCCTCATTTCTCTGATGTTGAGACGCTTGTATATGGAGTACGGGATCAGGTTGATTCTGGCCCCAGTATCACATAGTACTCTCTCGAATGTGTGTCCCCCAATCTCAACCGGAATAGAGAAGCATCCAGGATCGCTTCTCTTGATGGGCACCTGCTTTTGAAGTAGCAGGTTGCACTGCTCGTGGATCTTCACCGTCTCGTTCTCCACGAACTGCTTCTTTCCACTCATCAGCTTCCGGAGGTACTTCATGTATCCCGGGATCTCCTTTAGTGCTTCGATTAGCGGAATATTGATGCTGACCTTCTTTAGATTCTCCACAAATCTGGAGAATTTCTTGTCCTCTTTCTGCTTCGCGAACCTCTGTGGGAATGGCTAAAGAAGGGAGCTGATCTTCAGACTGCTTCTACTTCGTGCCTGGGACAGAATTCGGTGTCGACCGACGTAGTGTGGCGTCGATCAACGTGTTGGGATTGTATACTGAAAGCATATATGATTAAGTGTTTCGTACACTGGTATTCATGTATGTATCCGCAACAATGCTCGCTGTCTGATAGAACAATCATACGACGAACTATAATATCCTATTATCTCGCCGATAGGGATGGCCATGTGGTGTGACCACAGCAGGATCATATGGCTCGTTTGACCTAGCGAGATATAAACAGTATCACAGCTGAGACGGTCCCTGGATAGGCTGTCGGTTTAAGCTGCGGCACATCAGTTCATAAGTGGGCTTATCCTGGCTACTTGATGTGTCGGTACATATTTATGTATTGATGGGATCAACAGTGGGATGCGCCGTTCTCATTGACATATGAACGAGCCAGATCCCTAACATACTCTCTGTGATCTTAAATCGTACTGAAGGATAAGGGGCACACACAGATTGACCGCACTTTGATTTACCATGGTGGCGGGTCTTACATGTACCCTTATGCCCGTATTTTGGGTGTTGGCAATTTGTGTGGGGTCTGCTTAGTCTGGATGTATGGTAACATATCCGTTCAGGATGGTGACATTCCCTGATGAGCTCGCAAAGGTTCATTATGCTAAACCCTGCAGGTTGAATTATTTAATTCAGGCATAAGTGATAAAAGGTGAGTGGTGTTATTCAGGAAATAAGAAATTAATTAATTGTGGCTGATTGTCATAAGCCAAATTAATTAATGAATGTCTGAAACCTTAAATATGTGGATCAAGTTAGTTTGGTGCAACCCGTTCCTAATAACGTGGTAATAAAGGGGCGAGTCAGTATTGTTACCGTGGTGAAGGTTAAAACAATACTTTATTAATTAATTAAATGTTCTGGGTTGGACATGAGAGAATTAATTAATAAAAGAGGGCCCACTTTATTATTTGCATCTGATCCCTGGTCTGGCCCATTAACTGCTCTCAGCCCATTAGGGTTAGGGTTTCATAAACCCTAACACTATAAATACCCCCCTCTCTATTGGATCAAAAACACAATTTTGGTGTGCACACTTTTCAGTAGCCGTCAGTTCAGAAACTAGGGTTTCAGAACAGACAGAGAGAGAGGGGCGACGGCTGGATCTACGAGGGAGGAGATTGATCGACTTCTCCGGAGCTCGGATCTAACTTGGTAGAATAATCCTCACCAGATTTCCAAGGAGCAAGGGATACAGATCAGAAGATCAGATCTGTAGGAACAAGAGAAGAGATTCAAAAGTTCCATATTCCGCTTCAGATCTGAATAGGTTTTCACCGTTATCATTCTCCGATCTGTCCTATGGATCAAACGGTGAAACAAGGTATAATTCTATATCCATCCTATGCAATTTATTTTGTAGGAGCATGCATAGGCTTTCGCATGGTTTGTTTAATTGAAATTTATTCCTGGTATCCTAAGAACGATCCTTGGCAAGTGTTTATTTAATGGCAATTAATATTGCCCATCGTAGACTCAATCCCTACAATTGGTATCAAAGCGAGGTTCAATGTTCTTAGGCTCTATCTTGAATAGATTGAGATTAAATGAATATGTATGTTCATGGATGGATTTGAATTGTTTGAATGTTTTTGTTCTCGTGGCCTTCTCGTTTTTGGATCTGTTTTTCACCACGAGAAAATCCGTGGTTAGATTTGATAGGAAAATTATGTAATAGATTTTAGATCTATTTTTGTATTTTCTTTATCTTTCAAATCTGTAAAAAATTGGAGAATTGAGATCTGAGAAGGAAGACGAAGAACAATGAAGAACAGAACATGGAGAACCCAAAGCTAGGGTTCAGCCCTCCACTTCCATCACCACCCCTCTCAGCCGGCGGCGGCGAGGACCTGCGCGACGGCAGACGGCAGCAGGGCGAGGGCCGCGGCGTCGGCGGCGCTGCAGGCTTCTGCAGCAACCGTGGGCGGCGGCGGCAGGTTTGCTGCCTGCGGCTGGGCCACGCGACCCGTCCTCCGAGACTGCTGCGCGCGTTCCGGCGAGCGCGAGCTTCGACCGGCGAGCCCCAGGCGCTGCAGGCGTACGCAGCGGGCGGTGGGGCGGCGGCGGCAGGCTTCACGCCTGCGGCTGGGCCGCGCCCCAGGTTCGCCGTGCTGCATTGCGCGTCCTCTGCGCGCGGCGGTGAAGCTTGCTGCCGGCGATGGCGACGCGGCTGGTTGGCTGCGTCTGCAAGCCTGGCTGCCGTGACTGCGTGCGATGCTGGCGTGCTGCACGGATTCCGGCGGAAGTGGCGCCGGCAGGGATGGTGGCTGGCGACGTGTCCTGGCGAAGTCCGGCCGCAGGCGGCGGCCGGAAAGGCGGCGCTGGCGGCGGCCGATGGGTGAAGTGGACTGGCGGCTGAAACCCTAGCTGCTGCTAGGGTTTGCAAATCCGGGCTGGGCGCGGGCCCGGCGGCCCGGAGGCGGCCCTGTATGCTGAAACTAGGGTTTGTGTTGTTCTCTTGGAGCTGTAACCCTAATTCTTAGCCCAATGTGATGTGGGTTGGCCCAAGAGCAAGATTTAATTATTTTGATGGGTCAGATAACCCTGGTTCACTAATTCAAAGCCCAAATGCTGTCAAAAGGAGTTGCAGATTTCAAATAAAAGAGTGGGAGCCCAGTTTGAAGATCTGTATTGAAATAAAAGCCTTGTAATAGATAGGTTTATTTTATTTCAGTAGTAATCGCATCTGAGGGGCCACGAGAAATTTTATTTGTTTATTTAATTATTTCTCGTTATGATGTGATTTATTGTGTGCGCACTAGTAATTAATAGGAAAGCATGTTTACTTGCTTTAATTATTTACTGTCATAAGCATGTTGTAATTTTTAAATTATTGAGCATGTCTTGTGTGATTTATTTTATGTTTTAAATTGTGTCTATAAATTCCAAGAATCATATTAATTTATGATGGAATTTTGGGTGACATAATTTATGGCAACATAAAATAATGTGTGCGCATGAAACCTTTAGAACTAAAAATTACTAAGCTGGATTTTGGTTCTTTTCAAACTAAAATCATTAGACCTCCACAAATACGGCCTCTCATTAGAAGTAAGGAATTTCGAAGCGTAAACGTCTGCTGAAGCAGCTTGCGTTAGAAATAAATTACGGGTTCTAATGCGATGAGGTTTCTAAATAAAACATTTAGTTTAAGATGAGAAGTGGGAGCCTCTAAGCAAACGTCTGCTGAAGCGGCTTGCATTGAGACAACTTTCACTGGTCTCTAAGATTAAACTAAATGAGATAACAAAGGGTGTAAGGGGCATGCGGTGTAGGGTTTAGCACTACACTAAATAGCTCTAAACATCCGGAGTTAGGCTTGTGGTTAAACTGGCTTAGATGTTGCCTGGAGTATAACTCATGAATGATGTCCCTGCTCCGGATGGGTAACATGGTCTAAAGATCTCCAATATTAATTTCTTTTGCTTAAGATACCTTGGCATGATGAGAAATTAAAGGATCAATTTTGGTCTGGTTGAGTTGGTTTACTGTAAACGTCCGCTGAAGTGGCTTGCAGTAAATTAGCTTGGGCAATTGGAGGAAACAAAGTGCATTGTTTTATCTAAAGGTTCTATGCATTTCTTGTTTCAATTGTTCGTAGTATGTGCTTACTTTAATTCGCTTAATTGTTTTCAGATATGTCTATGAACAACGTCATTAATATCCTTGCTCAAAATTCTTTAACTGGTCCAAATTTCCTTGAATGGAAACACAATTTGGATTATATCCTGGTTACGGAGGAACACAAGTTTGTCCTTACTGATCCTTGTCCGCCTGCCCCAGCTGCTGATGCTACTGCCGAGCAGCGGCAGTCTTACGATAAGTGGGTCAAGTCGAACAATGTAGTGAAATGCTACATGATGACCACTATGAGTAAGGTACTGCAGCTGCAGCATCAGCACTATGATAAGGCCTGTGATATTATGGATAATCTCACAGCGACTTATGGGGAGACGGATAGGACTGTCAGATTCAATCTCATGAAGGAGATAGTGAGTAAGAAAATGGCAGAGGGCAGTTCAGTGAGAGAGCACGTTGTTGCCATGACTCACCTCATGGATGAACTGACGTTGCATGGTGGTGGTATCGACGCGGAAGCGCAGGTCGATATCATACTAAACTCTCTTCCTAAGTCTTTTGAGAACTTCAGGTTGAATGCTGTCATGAACAAGAAGGAGTATACTCTTAATGAGTTACTCAGTGACTTAATGGCAGCACAGTCCCTGATGGAACCCGAGAAAGCAGTTTTAGTTTCTTCCGGTAACTGTTCTGCTACTTCTTATCGAGCAAGAACTAAAAGAACGGGTAGGAGAAACAAGAAAGCTGCTGGAGGGAACAATGGAGTTCTTGCTCCAAAGAAAAAGACTAGGAAAGTTAAACCAAAGGACAAGTGTTTCCGCTGTGGCAAGACAGGACACTGGAGGGCAAATTGTCCCAATCCTAATGGACGTGGTATGTCATCGTTTACATGTTCAGTATCAGTTTTGGTCTACTCCTCGTGAGTAGTGGTTAACTGTGAGTACTAATCATGTTATGGCTGCATTTGTGCAGAGAATCAAGCTGGTGACAATGCTTGAAGATGACGGGATTGCCAACTCCAAAGAAGATGCTGGAGATCACTCTCAAGCTATTGGAGTTTCTGCCTCTAGTTTATGCTGAAAAACTTTGTTTTAATTCAAGTGTTTGGAAGAGATACATTTGTTTTGTTTTGATAAACAAGTTTCATCCGTGTTTTTGGATTCTTAGTCATTTTGATAGAATTTTTTCTATCATGAATAAATGACAGTGTTTCTATTTATGGATGATTATCTCTTCATTACTTGATTGCATAAACTGTCAGTGTTCTAAGGTATAATTTAAAGAATCTGTATAGAGATTGGTTACATCAGTCTAAGTAGTCTTAAGTAGTTCGTGGAGTTATGGATTCTATCCAAGTATTCCTAAGAATGATACTTATGGTAACTGCTTAGAAGTATAATGATGATAACCAGGCCTTTTAAAAGGCAGTTGTATCTCTATAAAGTTATTTCGTGTTTGCTCTGTATAGTGGTTTGAGTCTACTTCCGCAGTTGCCTTAATAGGCATTGATGCTTTAGTCATTTAAGATTTGGATATGTTTATCTAGTTCACTACAAGTCTTAGTCTCTTGCTTTAATCAAGAGCGTTCAAGACTAAGGTAGAGAATAAGTTAAACAAGACTGTAAAAACATTATGGTTTGTTCATAATGAAGTATCTTAAATGATGTGCTTTACAGTATCTGGCAGAGCAAAGGGATCACATCTCAGTTGACTACACCTGATATCTCTCGATTGAGATGGTGTAGGTAGAACGAAATAAAGATCTTTAAATGTTAACAAGTTATACCAGCTATTGCCTAAATCTTTCGTTTTAGGAAGAGCGCCAAAACAGTTGTATATCGTTTAAACTGGTGTCTTCTAAATTAGTTCTAAGTACCCTAGCAGACCTTGACTCAGTCAAAGGGCAATGATGGGTAAGTCGGCTGCTAAGCTGATGTAAGAGACTGATTGAATAGAAGATAGTTTTAAGATAGTACTGTTTGTGGGCTATTCCAAGTAAACGAAAAAGATGTTGGTTTTATATATCCTAATTACAAGCAAGTTGTATAGGATGAAACCATGAATCCAAAATGTAAGATTGTTTTCTAATATTTTAAGAGAAGACAATCCAAATCCATAAGGAAATACCCCGTGGCAGATTGTGCATACCTTGGCAGGTATGGTACCAATTGCACGGTCACCTGTGTAAGGTGGTAAACCACAAGTTAATGCACCATTAACTGACAACATAAAAGGAGCGTCGTTGCAGTGGGAGGTTGCCTTAACAGGCTTAAAAGTACTGGTTCGTGGAAACAGTCTCACGACTTGTTCCCAGCTTAACGAACAGCATTGTACTAATCCCTCAAAGTGCGACGAAGCCGTTAAGACAAACGATGCAGTTAGAATGACGTAAAGTCATAGATTCAAAAATGAATTAGTTAAGGTTATGGTGGTATATCAGGATCAGTGATTGCCGAATAGCTTAACAGCCATGTGCAACTGATAGATATACAAGTAAAAAGGATCGAATGGTAACCTAGTGTGTTCAAAGGCCTAGGTTAGTGAGTGAAGGTGTGTTTCACAACAAGACCTTCTCACTGGTTGCAACTACTAAACCCATTCGAGTTCTTTTTAAACATAACAGCACGTATGTAAGTATCTGGAAGGTAGATGAAGTCGTCCGTATTTTATGAACGGATACCTTAATAAAAGGTGACAACATCTGTATGCAACAACCAGATAAGTTATGTGCAGCATCATGTCTCGAAGCCAAAGTAGTTCAATTATGAACTTAACCGAGCTTCAAGATTATGTAACAGACATTTCGATATTGTCCATCGAGAATGAGAGTTACATGAATCAGAGTATGTGTCAGCGAAAGCGTGGTTTTCCTTGCACATTATGCAGATAGTATTTACACATACGGAAACGGTGTGGAATTACTGTCAGGCATAAAGGATGGTTATCCGAACAGTTTCAGAAGTAGGACTTATGAGATTATGGAACATCTTTTGAATTAAAGTCTTGTGTTGACACAAGAAAAGAATGTTCAAGTATCTCAAGTCGCTTAAATTGATTCTGTGGTGAATCGTTCATAGCAAGAAAGATCGTTGTCTTTCTATATTGCAGATGAACGAATTCAAATATCTGCAATGCTATATGCATGTTAGACAGATATCAGTTCAACTCTGGTCAAGCACATTGTTTACAGATGTGCTATGTGAGTTGAAAGGCATCGGATATCCAGGAGGATCATAAGGAAAGGAAATAGACCTCTAACTATGTGTTGGGCCTTGGAGGAGGAGTTATAGGAATCAAACACAGAAGTGTGTTGAAGATTCCAGTATGAAGGCTGAACCCTAGTCAGTTTCATAGACTTCGTAAGAAGCAGTATAACTCCGACACCGTCCTCCAGAGGTGTGCGTTCTGAGTTTGCCTGGTAGAATCACAAGTAATTGTGATGTATTGGTGCAGCGACAAACTCAAGAGAACCCAAGACTCAAAAGGTGGTAAGACACATAGGATGTGTTGTATCACATCATACGAGAAATCGAAACAAGAGGTGATGAGTGTACAGTGGGAGTGATTGACATGAATAGACACACTTAATACTTTGTTAAAAGCAATGGTATTATGCTTTAAGTATAAGTGGGAGATTGTTGGGATTGTATACTGAAAGCATATATGATTAAGTGTTTCGTACACTGGTATTCATGTATGTATCCGCAACAATGCTCGCTGTCTGATAGAACAATCATACGACGAACTATAATATCCTTTTATCTCGTGGAAAGGGATGACCATATGGTGTGTTGTAGATCACAGAGGATCATATGGTTCGCTTGACCTAGCGAGATATAAAGAGTATCACAGCTGAGACGGTCCCTGGATAGGCTGTCGGTTTAAGCTGCGGCACATCAGTTCATAAGTGGGCTTATCCTGGCTACTTGATGTGTCGGTACATTTTTATGTATTGATGGGATCAACAGTGGGATGCGCCGTTCTCATTGACATATGAACGAGCCAGATCCCTAGCATACTTTCTGTGATCTTAAATCGTACTGAAGGATAAGGGGCACACACAGATTGACCACACTTTGATTTATTAGAGTGGCGGGTCTTACATGTACCCTTATACTTGTATTTTGGGTGTTGGCAATTTGTGTGGGGTCTGCTTAGTCTGGATGTATGGTAACATATCCGTTTAGGATGGTGACATTCCCTGATGAGCTCACAAAGGTTCATTATGCTAAACCCTGCAGGTTGAATTATTTAATTCAGGCATAAGTGATAAAAGGTGAGTGGTGTTATTCAGGAAATAAGAAATTAATTAATTGTGGCTGATTGTCATAAGCCAAATTAATTAATGAATGTCTGAAACCTTAAATATGTGGATCAAGTTAGTTTGGTGCAACCCGTTCCTAATAAGGTGGTAATAAAGGGGCGAGTCAGTATTGTTACCGTGGTGAAGGTTAAAACAATACTTTATTAATTAATTAAATGTTCTGGGTTGGACATGAGAGAATTAATTAATAAAAGAGGGCCCACTTTATTATTTGCATCTGATCCCTGGTCTGGCCCATTAACAGCTCTCAGCCCATTAGGGTTAGGGTTTCATAAACCCTAACACTATAAATACCCCCC
>JAPKLW010004378.1:0-28002 GCA_026898455.1 Plectranthus barbatus
GAGAAAGATAAGTAGGTTGAGTGAGCGATGGCCGGGCGGCACCGGCACATGACTAATCGAATACTGGGAGAGGTCTCTTGAGCTCTGCAATAAGATTTAAATCATTCTTCCTTTTGATAGTAATCCCAGGTGATTCAGAAATGTCAACATCTTCGGGCTTCAACCCACCAGCCAACTTCCAATCAAAATGGTAAAGAAACATTGATATGGCGAACTGAACGTTGGCGAGACCGAAGGACATCCCAGGGCACATCCTCCTCCCTCCTCCAAATGGGAGATAATCCAAGCCAGGCCCAGTGAAATCGATGGTGCCGTCAGCAAATCTCTCCGGATAAAAGCTTTCCGGATTGTCCCAGAATTTGGGGTCTCTGTTGATAGCCCATGCGTTCACGTACACTTTGGTCCCTGCCGGAATCTCGTATCCTTTGATCTCGCATGCTTCCGCGTTTTTCCTGGGAAGCAGCATCGGCACCGGCGGATGTATTCTCAGCACCTCCTTCACCACCAGCTTCATATACTTGAGCTCATTCATGCGCCGGCTGTCTACATATCCCTGCTCGTCCATCACCCTTCTCAACTCTTCTTGTGCCTTGTTCATCACTCTCGGATTCCTCATCAGTTCCGTCAGCGCCCAATCCATCGTCGTCGCCGACGTCTCCGTTCCTGCACCCAATATATCCTGGTTTTTTTTTTTTTGGTTATTACTTTAGTCTTAGGTTTGATTTCATCATGAAATTACTAAGGTGCGAGTGTGGGAAGGGGAACGTACCAAGACCACAGATTTGATGTTGTCGTTGGATAAACGGATGTCGGTTGTATCACTGGTATATTTGAGAAGAACATCGAGCAGATCTTCTTCATCCTCGGTCTTGACTGTAGTTTTTCTTTCTTGTAAGCGTTGTTGGAGGATGCCCTCGAGTACTTGATCCACTCTCCCTTGGACCTCAGCCAGCTTCTTCCTGAAACCACTCATCATCTTGAACAGCGTGACAGACGGATAGTGTTGACAGATGTCGAACGTGGTAGCCGTCTCGAATGATTCCAAGATCAACGGCAGTAGTTTCCCTCGCTCCTTGGTCATCTTACCAAGAGCCACCGTTGTTGTGAAGCTATAGGTGGTTGTATACAACCTATCTGTCACTTTCAGAGGGGAGCCCTCGTGGGAAGCCACCCACTTCATGAGATCAGTGTAGATCTTCAGTCTCAGTGATCCGAATGACTGAACGCGTTTCACGCTCAGCAACTCCAGCGTGCAGATCTTCCTCAGCTGCCTCCAGTACTCCCCGTACGGGCTGTAGGTGATGTTGGTAGCGCCATACCCGATGATCTCCGCTTGTGGGATCACCGGCCTCGTCGCGAAGTTGATGTCGTGAGTTTTCAACACTTCCTTGGCTGCATCAGCTGAGGTCACCACCACAAGGGGGACTTCCCCCATCCGCAACTCCATCACATCCCCGTATTTCTGGGCTAGTTCTTTCATCCTGCGGTGGGGCAATGCTCCGGCCAGGTTGTGTAGGTTTCCGATGAAGGGCAACTTCAGTGGCCCCGGAGGGCGAGGTTTCCGGGTTGACCTGTTGGCCCGGAGTTTGAAGAGGATGAAAACAGAGACGAGGAGGGGAAGGAGAATGAGGATGTCCATGACTATTATCAGGATCGATGGAGGTGATGAGATGAGATGAGATAATGGTTGAGATTGGATCCCAGATGCTGCAGCTTTATATGATGGATGTTTGGGTAAAAATTCCAAGCATAAAATCATCTAGGTCTGCATGGTTATTAACACGCTAATTAGGCAAGTACGTGATTAGATTGAGCCAGGGGTGAACATAACCCAAGTGTTAATAGGGGTGGGAATAGGCCCGGTAGGCTGGACTTTGGTCCTGTAAGCCTATAACTTGAAGAGATCTGAACCCAGTTGCTTATCCAGAAATTTGAAATTAGGAGTACAATATATAAATATATTAAATTGGGAGTACCTTATGTATAAATATTATAAATAATAGTAAAGATATATAAATTTATATAAGAAAAAAATTATTTTGGGGGGTACAAGTGTTCCCAAAAGATCCCTAAAGATGCCACTGTCTGAACCTAACCTGTTATTTATAATAGGCCTAAGTCTAACATTTTTAATGAATAAGCCTGAATTTCACCTTATTGGAATCTGCTTAAAATTTATAATGTACTTTTTTTAAAAGTTATAAATATATTATATTATTTCAATAGCAAATATATTTAATAATTTAGATAAGTACATATTTAGTAATAAATAATTTATTCAATGTATTTTTATTCATAAATAATAAATACAATTTAAATTCTAAGTAATAAGTATATTTGATTAATTATATAATCTATGATTATTTAAATGTGCCAGTCTGTTAGACTTAGTAGGCTTATTTTCGAGCGAGTCTTTGTCTGCTTATAGCTAAATAGGCTTTTTAAATAGTCTATTTATGAAATTGGCCTGGTTTGGGCCGACCTGTCGTAGGCTAGGCCGAAAGGCCCTATTGCGTAGTCCAACCTATTTCCATCCCTAGCGGTTAATAAAAAATAAAAATGAATAATGCGTTTTGAACGGTCTTAATTTGAATAAAAACTAAGCTTGATTTTGATTTTTGATCTATGGTTCGATTAATACTTACCTCTAAATATTATGTTTATGTTGTTTATAGTTGTTAATTAGACATTGAAACTCTCAACCATAATCTCATCATCCCATTTTAATTTACAAGGAGGGAATGTTTTTCCTTTATGCCCAACTTAATAATTAATAGCTTCATACACGTACAAGGGCATTAAAATCAGAGTTTTCTGTATGGGATCCCCTATTAATTCCCTATCCCCGACTAATTTTTTTTTTATTAGACTAATTTCCAATTTATTTGCATTTATATTATGGTTTTGAAACATCACAATCACACCAAACCTAATTTAGAACTATAAAAACCTAATTTTAAGACTCCATCTCGCAATACTTTTTTTTAACATCTCTCAATTTAATGAATCTTGTCTTTTAATAATTTATTTAGAGTTGATATTAGTTTACTAATTAAACTTCTGAGAATGACACGACGATCAAGGGTTGGCACACTATCACACTATTGTACAATTTTTTTCTCAACGACCTTGTACACAAACATTTCTAGCGCAATTGTCACAATTAAATGACCTAAGTGACCTTAAATTTGATATCAATTTTAGAGTGAACCTTCTCGATTTTGTTAAACGTTTTACATTACAATTATCTATTATTCAATAATTTGATACCAATTTTAGAGTAAACCTTCTTAATTTTGTTAAACGTTTTAGATTACAATTATCTATTATTTAAAAGCCATAAACAAGTAATCTTCAATCAATAATATTGAAATTGAGGCTCAAAATATAAAAATTATCAACTAAAAAAGAAATTTAATCTCTAACTCATATATACTCAAACTCAAAATAGATTTGAATATGCACAACTAAGATTTATATGATGTTTGTGTGTAGGTTTAGAACAGAGTTGGGACTTTCAAGTCACAAAGCCAAATATAATTAAAGATTAATAAAATGCTAAGTTATTGCTTCTCAATCCAGTACCTCAATATCAGATCCTGGATTGAGAATTGTATGATCTTTCGGGTCCTAAATTGATAAATCATCTTTAAGGTCTTGAATCGATAATTAAACTATCTTTTGGTTCTGAATCGATAATTATCCAAATTAATTATAGATTTCGAGGTCGACAAATATTCTTCAGAGGCGGATGTATTCACAAAAATGGGTGTCCAATTGTACCCAAAAAAATATTTTTTTTTTCATTTACTAAATATATATTTTACTTATATTTATATATATTTTTACATATTATTTATGTATATTTTACATTATATATCCCCAATTTTTTGTATTTATACATGTACCCTCAAATCAAAATTTCTAGATCCGGCCCTCACATTTTTGAGATATTTTCTCGGGTAAAGGGATGAGAGGAGTAAGTGATCTATATATCTAAATTATTTCATAATTTTTCATTAGAAGGTCTTTACACATGACATAACATGTCAATTTGTCAACTTAAAACTACATAATTGGTGTAAATGTGTAATTAGTAGGTATGTTAATCTAGCTTAAAACCGGAGAATTTACCCGAAAAGTTCAAAATAAAATACAGATTAAAATCGAAATATTTTAAATCCAAAAAATAAACCTAGACCGACGAGGCTGGACCTGTTGGGCTCACAGGCCTAACTGCTGAGCCCGTCTGCGTGCAAATCAGCCCGTCGGCCCAGGTTATAATTTGAATAACAATCACTCTAGGCCAGCCCAATAAATAAACCTTATTTTCCTATTAAGCCCAACTCAACAAAACTAACTACGTAATTTTCCCACCCATCCCAACTCCAATAAAAAATATCAAGCCCATTTGTAATACATATTATCGTTGTATTATCTAACTAGTAAAATAATAATAATGATAACAATTATTATTATTATAATAATTATTATTATTATTATTATTACATTGAACTATTAAAGCACGTGTAATACATTTATTTTTATAATAATAGTGGTTTCTAACAAAAAATTAATCATAATTGTTGAGGTTGGACTTTTGGGCAATAAGGCCCACAAAACAGTCAACAAGAAATAACAAAAGTTGACGCAAAAAATATGGCGATTAAATAAGATCGGATGCAACTACTGGGACCGATTTTAGAGAGTAAATCAATTAAGTATCAAGAAATATGGCGAAATAATTTAATTAAAACTCACTCGACGTCACAACCACAATAATAGATACAAAATGCCGATGACAATGCGATAGAAAATAGGATTGCGAATACAAGGCTCAAGATAACACAAATAACTAATAAGATATAAAATGCAAAGTTTATCGAGTGTATGAAGCATGAATGTTGCTCGCAGGCTCCGAACAGGGTTGACACTAGCTAGGTTGGAGCCTCAGGTTCGGCAAAATCACTGGAGAGAGTATTTCTACAGAGTTTTAATTATACTTGATAATGTGAAAATGAATACGGAGAATGGCGTTGAGACTTCCATAGGCATAAGGTTTGGCTTGTTGCAAAGTTTTGGGCTTGACCTAATCCTACCGAAGATCCCCTTCTTTCGGAACTGCCTCTGCACTGCAGTCGCTGACCCTGGATTTCTCGGGGTTAATTTAGGTTGAGCCGGATGGCACTACCGACCCCAAACTCTTCGGGGACAGTTAGGGCTGAGCTTGCCGCCCGCTGACCGCAATTCGCGGCTCTCTTGGACAGGTGGGCCGTCACTGTGTTGGGCCTCGATTTGACTATTTGGGTCGACGCCCAGCGGCCTGGGGAGTTGGGCTGCCTGAGTTCTTGTTGTGTCTTGTGTGCAAAGTGCACTAGTGCAAGTATACAATATCACAAGTAATACTCCCTCCGTCCTTTATAAGTAGTCCCTTTTTTTTTCGGCACGGAGATTAAGAGCTGTGAGTGTAGTGAAATTAATATTTTATTGGTGAGTGTGAAAAAGTTTGCCGTTTTAGGAAAGTGGGATTAATTTATGGGACAAACAAAAATGGGAAATGAGACTACTTCAACGGGACGTAGGGAGTATAAAACAGAGCATTTTCGAGTATCGATCCACAAGGAAGGTGGTTAAGGTGCACAATCCATTCAAACAAGGTTTAATTGATGAGTAAAAATCATTTTGGGTTGATTGTTTAAGTAATAAACAAGTAATTAATATAAGTAATAAACACAAGTTGCTGAAAACAGGGGAGGATAAAGAAAACAAACTTAACAAATTCCTTGATTAAATGATAAAGATGACTCCGGGTATAGACTTGTCTTGCTTTAGAAGATTATGCTACAACATTGCAGACTGCACAAAATTAAATTGCTATCCCAACTAAGCTCTCAGCTAGATTTTCCAAAATAGATGAAATCATTATTCTTGATTAAACAACATATTTGTATGTCCGATCAACCACGAACAGCAACAAACTAAATTCTAAGGCTAATTACAAACACAACTCTAGCATATTCACATGCATACATTGTGCCACATTTTAAGGTTCATTTCTAATCCTAATCTTTTCAAATTAAAATCAGGCATAATGAAACAACCATGAGTTCCCACACAGCTGCAATTAATAAAGTTGAACCTCAAATGCATAATAATTTCATGCTAACAACAATACATAATCATAAATTTAGCACAGGGCAAGCAACATCCATAGCCCAAGTCAAATGGAATTTAGCTCACGTCTACAGAAAAACAAGATAAAAACAAATGCTGGAAATTAATCCTCATATTTGAAACTCTAGAATCCTGAAATAATCGGAAGAAAGGTTGAGATTCCCCTTGATTTATCGACACAATGAAAGGATTCCTCCTTGCCACGTTGATTTCTCGGTGAGATTGAACTTCAATTAAGCTTTTCTTCCTACTTCTTCGACCCCCAACTACTTCCTCTCTCTAAAAATGATGTTCCTCTCTCTTGCGTTATGAATGGGGCTGCCTCCTTTCTCTCTCTTTCTGCTTTTTATACATTTCTCTTAGATTAGGTTTCATCTTTTTGCTACTTTCCAGCTTTAACCTGAAAAAATTGTGGAAATTTCAACACTTTTTCCTTCCAGCTCAGCTCTTAAATGCTCCCACAACTAGGCAAAAGAACATGTCTCCTCCTTTTTCTGAAATGTTGACTCCACTTTTTGACCAACTTTGTCCAGTTCCGATGCTCCAGCATCATTCTGTAAGCTTTAGCACATGCTGAGAAGTAGAGAATTCCTTCCACAACATTTTTAACTCAAAAATCAACACAAATAACACAATAAGCATTAAAATTACTTAATAAAATCTAATAAGACACTAACACCTATATACAAGACCAAAACAACAACTAATGAGCTAAATTTAAGCAACATGCTCTCCAAATCAAACTAAAATCAAGAGAATCGATAACTGCAGTTTAGCGGTTAAGCAAATAAGTTTTACACCCTAAGGTGGTCAATCCCATAGGGACTGTGCAACGAAAAATCCAAAGTACTAGTCATAGTTTTTTAAGAACACAGAAGTTTGAGGAATAATAAAAAGGGATTTGTTTGTGAATTTAAAGATAACAATGGCAAGAAATTAAAGGGTTTTGAAAGCAATAAAGAAAAGCACAGATCCTAGGGCAGATTATCTAATCATCAACATGCAAATATCAATCAACTCAGCAATGGGGAAAACATAGATTTTTGTGGATTAAATTCCTTGGTCAGGCAATTAAATCCTAGATTATTAATTAGTGACTATCTCCTCTCGGTCTCAAGAACACCAAATTAATCAATCTCATGATAATTGTCTAATTATTCCTATGTAAGTTTCTTCCTTTTGAGACAGAAAACAAACACAATTAATTCTCTCTTCCTGTTAATAGTTTTCATCTCTCAATCCCTCAATTATTAACTATAAACCTAGATCTCAATTCACCTCTCGGTCCATCTTTTAATCCAGATTATTAAATTCAGTGCAGTGAATTAAACCATGCTTTCAGAGTTGATATCAATTAATCATGCATCGGAAAAGAAATCATAACCCTGGAACCTGTTTAGGGTTCTAGCCACAAATTATGACTAGAATAACAGATAACATTTATTTATCACCTTGTAAAAACAAGAGGAATCTTGAATACAAAACTCCAATGTCTACCAGCTCCAAAATATGCTAAAGGAATGATCCATTTCGTGCAAGGGTTGAGTTCATATATATGGAGGGAGGAAAAGACCTAATTTGAGTATTGGGCTAAAATATCAAAAATTGCCAAAACAGGCCAAAATCAGCTTTCCGGACTTCTGTGTTGATCGACAGAAATCCTGTCGATCGATATAGTCTTCAACCATGTCGATTGCCTTGCCTTGACCTTCATGTCGATCGACAGGGCTTCAACCTCTGTCGATTCCTTGATCTTTTGTGCCTCCGATCGACATCCGACCACTGTGTCTCCAGGATTTTGGCTCTGTCTTCCATCTCTGGTCGGCTACCTGTGCGTCAATCGAAGCGACACTCCATGTGATTCGACTCTTTCATCATTTAAGCTCTTTTTAGCCCTAAATACCTACAAAATCATCCACTAAAGACATAACACCCTCCAAAATAGACTCATGCACAGAAGTAACTAAAAACATAACAAATAACACTTGAAACAATGAAGAAAAATATAGATAAGTGAGTATAAATATGAGCTTATCAAGAATATAAATTTTTTACAAGAGTTATCAAGTTCCAATTCAGATTTGCAGGTTGGGCTTCATTTGGGCCCAACCTCAACAATAGTAATTAGTAATGTAGTTGAAAGAAATATATTACTCCCTCCATCCCGCATTATTAGTCTACTTTTCCTTTTTCGTCTGTCCCGTGATGTTAGTCCACTTTCCTAAAAATTTTCACATTCATCAATAAAATATTAATTCCACTACCACTTACAAACATTGATTATCATGCCCGGCTCGCGACTATTTGATTAGGACGGAGGGAGTATTAAAAATATTATATTATGTTAAAGTGTAAAATACTGAAATGTGGCTCCTAAGATATAGGGATGCTTGTTGGGTTTTGTATACTAAAAGTATTTAGTGAAGTGTGTATACATTTGACTTATCCTGTATCTGCTAAATAAACATACTTGCGAGAACAATGAAATCCTCTTATCTCGTCGATGGGGAGATCATACAGCGTGTAGGAGATTGCAAAAGACTGTATGGATCGTTTGACCTAGCGAGATATAAACGTTGTTATAACAACCGAGATAGTATTGAGGATTTGTTTGTCGATGTAAGTTGCATCATAGTCAGAAGAAAATAATTTGTCTTGATCATTTGATATGCTGGTACGTGCGGTTGTGTATTGATTGGACCACAATGAGATGTGTTCTTCTGTCTGACTTAAGAAGAAACAAGATCTCGTTACTTGGTTGAGTCTGAATCCTAACAAAGGTTTAAAAGTATGCACGGGTTGTATGTCACTTTGACTTGCCATGGTGGAGAGTCTGTTTAACGTGCTCGTATATCCGCATATTGGGTGACAATAGTTTGTGTAGAACATTCTGATGACTGGAGTTAGATTACCATATCCGAGTATTAGGATGTGGACATTTCCTGAGGAGCTCAATAAGGTTCGGTGTGCTGAAGTCCTGCGGGTTTATTATGTTCAAGCACAAATGATAATGTTTGAGTGGTACTACTCAGGATAAAAAGATATTAATGAAGCTTGTCAGAAGCACGAATTAATAAATGAATGTCCAATAACCTTAAATATGGGGATTCACCAAATCGATGCAACCCGTTCTCATAACATGGTAATGAAGGGGTAGAGGTCAGTATTAATTCTCTGGTGGAATGAGTTAATATTAATTAATTAATTATGTCCTTGGTTGTGGACATGAGAATCAAATAATTCATAGACCCACTTTATTATTTACATTAGTGTTGGTCCCGAAATCATAGTACGTAATATGCAGCGGAAGTATAAATATAACTTGCACTTGTTCTCCTAAACTGACAAAAACTTTGTTTAGGGTACTTGAAAGTCGTTCAGCTTAGGTCTGCCGTTATTAAGTAAGTTTTATAGAATATACACTTTAATACTTGGACAAGTGTTGAAGGTTTTGAAAGTTAGTTTGCGAAACTAAATAAAGATAGAAACTTAGATGAACATCAATAAAGAACACAAGATATTTTTTTATAGTGGTTCGAATCTCAAAATCCTACATCAATTCTAGACCCTTGGTCTTAATAATCACTAAATAAAATACAAGTCTCCTTACAATCTATACACAACCCGTCAGCACTCTGTCCTAGGTAGGGGTGGGAATAGGCTGGGCTTTGGTCCCGAAGGCCTAGGCCTGCTATAATTTGAAGAGGCCTGAGCCTGACCTGTTATCTATAGTAGGCCTTTTTGTAGGCCTAAGTCTGGCCTTTTTAATGAAATAAGCCTGATTTTTAGCCTGTATAAAGCCTATGAGAGCCTACTTAAAATTTATAATGCATATTTTATTTTTAAGTTATAAATATATTATGTTATTGTTGGGAAATCTGTCTAAGGGTTTCCTTTCCCAGTAGCTTACTTGTTTAGATTATAGTTTTGGTGGATCAAATCCTAAGTCCTACCAGCGTCAGTTGTCTCTACGTAGCTCTAGTCTTAAATGTAAAAGTCCTGTTTAGGTCTATTGAGTTGTAAGTCGCAGCTGATCAAGACTCATGCTGACACTGTTCACCAGCGGTGAGAAAAGCTTACCACTGGCTACTGTTCACCAGTTGGGAAAAGTTTCATCAGCAGGCGGCTGACAAAGACTCGCGCTGACACTGTTCACCAGCGGTATGAAGAGCTTATGACTGGCTACTGTTCACCAGTTGGGAAGGGTTTCATCAGCAGGCGGCTGACAAACCTTACCAGGAGAATGCGTGTTCTTACACTATTCACCAGCGGTGATTTCACCAGTCATGGGAGATTCCGAAAAGAGTTAACATCCAGACTTTTGGTAGACTTTGATGATGCCAGGGCAAGTCACCAGCAGAGACTGCCAGCACAAGATTACCAGTATGATCTACCAGTCAGATGTTACCAGCAGAATTCCAGATTCTATCTCCCCGCGTAGTAGAGACAAGAAGAAGATTCTCTGAGGAATCGACTGACAAAGGATGACTTTAAGGAAGGATAACTTAAAGTCTATCAGTCACAAGACGCCAGTCTTATTCCTCGGACTGACAGAAAGAGCCGTTCTGACACAAAGAGATCTGTGTCAGATAAAGCGGTCAAAGGTATGGTTCCTTTCCGGAAAAACATACCTGCCGCCGTCAGAAGGACATCCCAGGTCTGACACCTTTCCGGATGCATCCAAACGGCTAGAAAGTTTGAATCGGTTCCTGCGGCTATAAATACGTCGCAACCACCAACATTCAAACTGGCAGGTTGAACATTAAAAGCTCTGGTTTTTGCAATACCGATTCCATCCATCTGCTCAACCACCGAAAGAACTGAAATTATTGCAAGATTGCATAAAGTACTTTCGAGGCTTTTCATAAAGCTTTCCGTGTGTTGATTTATCAAACACGAGACTTCAAGCTTTAAGCTTGTAAGTTAAAGATCTCACTTGGTGTTCTTTCTCCTTCGAGAGAGTTCACAGCAGCTCCTGTGCTTACCAGCACTTGAGTTATTACGGGCATTCTGCCGAAGAGACTGTTACGTTCTTGGGAGAACTAAAACCCCTAGCTAGCTGTGGAGGTTGAAGTGACGTGCTCGCACTCCATTAGCTGAGAAGAGTTGAAGAAGGATCCAGGACCGGGAGTGGTTGATCTAGTGAACTGGTGGACGAGGCATTCACCAGCTAGAGATAGATCGTAGGAGACCTGTACCTGATTACTCTTAGTGGAATTTCCAGTGCTTCGACTGGAGAGTGGACGTAGATCGATTGATCGAACCACTATAAAATCCTTTGTTATTTATCAGCTTTCTGCATTTCATTCATATTTTAAACCCAGCACTCAAGTGCTGGAGTATATCCTGAAACTGATAAATAACTGTGCAAACAAGGCTAAATTCTCTAAGTATTGAATCACCAGCTGACCAGCTGTCAGCTGCATACTGAGTAACCAGCACCAGCTGACCAGTTGCCAGTTGTCAGCTGTGTGTAAGTAAGGGTGCAAGAAAACAATTAACATTATTTCCGCTGCGTATCGTAACGTTTTATACTCTGAAAAACCGGGACCAACAAGTGGTATCAGAGCCAGGTTGGTCTTTCTAGACTGGTCGTACACTGAGTCGCTTAGGACCGAGATCCAAGTTTCCTTGCACTACACCTTGTCTGTCTGTTGTTTAGCTCAGGTACGCAAGATGAATATCCCGAAGCTGCTCAACTACAATCCGGACAAGCATGATATATGGCGAAAGAGGTCACTCATTCAGCTGAAAAGCGTCCATCCGGAGATGAAAGACGTGCTGGAGAAAGGGCCGATCGAGATCACCAAGACACAACACCAGCTAGGAGATCGTCCAGCTGCTGAGATTCCAAAGCCCCCAGAAGAATGGAACGCTGAAGATAGGAGGCGGAATCAGCTGAACTCCGTTGCTCTCGAGATGATCTTATCATCTCTTCCAGATCCGCTGATGGAGGAAGCCCTCCAATTTGACAGCGCCAAGGAAGTCTGGGACTACCTTGATAGTCTCTGTACGGAGACAAATCAGATGAAACGCAACAAGTTGCAAGTTGCGGTGGACAAGTACGAGTCATTCCAGATGCTGACTGGTGAAACCATCAAGGAGATGGAGGCTAGATTCAATGCTATAGTCAGCGAGCTGAAGTCCTTGGACAAGGAGTACTCAAATGCAGAGCTTAATGCAAAGATCCTGTCAAAGATGCCCAAGGAGGACTGGTTTGTGAAGACTACATCTCTGAAGGAGAAGGATCTATCCAAGATGACTCCCAAGGAGCTATTTGCTCAGCTCCAAGCACATGAGTGGGATATCCAAATGGTGAACAAAAATGAAGCCATTCGGACCGTTGGATCTCCCAACATCAAAACACAAGACGAAGCATACTTCGTCAAGAGGGATTTCAAGTGGAAGCACAAGAAGCCTTTTCACACTGACAGACCTGCTGGGCCGCACAACCAGCAGAAAGAGATCCCATCCCCATCGGGATCTAACTCAAAAGGCAGCGAGAGCTCTATCGCAGATCTTGAGCAACAAATGAAGAGATTGGCTGTTCTTCTGGAGAAAGCCAAAGCGAAACAGGGAGCTTCTCTCAGCTCATCTGATGGAAAGTTCGTCAAGAGAGCTCCCCGCGCGTGTTATCAGTGCCAATCCCCTGACCATCTTAAATTTGAATGTCCACAAGTGGATAAAGATGAGCGGGAAAGGCTGAAGAAGCTCTTTGAAGAGCGTGCATCGAAGGCCGTTGCCAAGGCGATGCTGACCAGGACAGAGGTTCCTGATATACCTGACCATGATGATGGAGAGTATGCGTCAGACGAAGAATCAGAAGAGGAAGCGCTACTGGCGCTGATGGTAGCTTTCGGAGAGGAAGCACATGAAGAATGTGCTGACAGTGAGGAAGAACAAGCACTTGCTGCTGACGACCAGGTACAATCTGTTCCCTCATTGCACATCATGTCTCCATGCATCCTAGACGATGCTGAGTCGCATTGCTCCGACTCAGAAGCTGTCACTATAGACATTCTTCAACAAGAATTTTTGAAATTTTATGAAATAAAGAATGTCTTGGCTGGCGAAAACACCTCGCTGAAAGATCAAATTTCTGTTTTGACCAATGAGATTGAAAAATCGAGGTCAATCGGTGAACAGCTAGCCACTCTGAAAAAGACTCACTTTGAATTGCTTCAAAATTTTCAAATTGCAAAAACTGAGCGAGATAATTTTCACAACATCGTTCTGGAGCAAGAAAATAAAATAAATTTTTTGAATAAAGGCTCCAAGGATTTGGAAAAGGCTCTAAGTCATTGGAGAAAGCCGACTGATAAGTCCGGGTTGGGATTTATAAAGGATTTGAGCAAAAACCAACCCGAACAAATCAATGCTGGTAAGGGTAAGGGCAAAGTGGTAAATGCATCAGCACCAGCTGGTAATACCCATCAGTCCCGTATGGCTGATCAGCATAGGAATCATAAGACCAGATTCGTAGGTGAGTCATCACGACAACAACCTCCACTGGCAAAATCCTCTGCTGACAGGACGCCAGCACACCCTAGGACGTGGACTAAGCCGAATAATTCTAAGGCAATGAAGTCAGCGTCAGCTACCAGTGGAATCCGACAGCCAGCACCAGCTGTCAAGAGAATCCACGCACAACCTCGTAAGTATGCCAGTCACCAGCATACTTACAAGGGATCCCAATCTCAGAGAAATTCTGAGAGAAGGACAATACCTGATAGGAGGAATACCTATCAGAGGCATGAGCCCAATCACAAGTTTTCTCAAAGGGCTATGAATGCTAACCATGGTGGTCCACGCTCTCAGAGACCACCAAGGCAACACAATGTACCGGAAAAACATTTCCGAAGCTCTCAGCGGAAGCGTACTTCCAAAGGAGATACACACACAACCACACCTTCCCAAACCAAACGCACTCATTACTTCAAAAGGAAGGGAAAGGCTACTGATGATATCAGCAAGGGTAAAACCGAGCTAAAAATCACTCAAGTGTGGATTCCGAAAGGAATTATCCAGCGATCTAACCCTGCAGGACCCGCAGATGATAGGGGACCTAGGTAAATTCTATTTCCTTCTTGCAGGTACAGGATCATGCAACACAGCTTCAGAAATCGAGCGAGTGGATCATAGATAGTGGATGCTCCGCTCACATGACTGGTGAAGAGTACATCAGAACTGAAGATCAACTAGCTGATATCTTCACCAAGCCTTTGCCAGAAGCGAGATTCAAGGAGTTGTGCATCAAACTCGGTCTTATGGAGATTGATGCGAGCCCTAGTGTTGAGGAAGAATGAGTCCCAGCTCTCATTCCGTTCTTGATTTTCTGAAGAATGCTGATTAAGACTAAGTCCAAGCTCTTAGTCTTCATGTTTTCTTTAGTGGTAGCTCAAAACCACAGGTGGTATCTACTGGCAGGTCTTATCCCATAAATGGCCAAGGAAATGAGTCCCAGCTCTCATTTCATATTTGTCAGCAGACAAACACCATCAGCAGAAGAAATTGGGTCCCAGCTCCCAATTCAAGCGATGGTGAGAAGATGGATTTCTGAAGGAGAAGATTATGCGGAATAAAATTGAGTCCAAGCTCTCAATTTTCTTAATCCTTCAAGTTGTCAGCAGACAACTGGCGAATTTCCTACGACTGATGGAATTGAGTCCCAGCTCTCAATTTATCCAAGCACTCGGGTGCCAGTCGTAAGTACCAGTTGTCAACTGGTAAGGAGGCCATGCTGACAGGGAGAAGTGTTCAACTGGCATATCCTGCTGATGACCAGTTATATTACTCATGACCAGTTGAGTCCCAACTCTCAACTGACGATCTCTTGAAGTCCAAGAGTCGTGCCAGCTGTCGCAGAAATGGCGGGATTGTTCAAATCCGCTTGCGTGTGCACATCTTGGAATTTAATGCGGCATTTAATGCCACATTTAATGCGCACAGTAACTGCGCGGTCAAAAGCACGTTTGCGACCAATCAGAGAGTGCCATGTCAGCTACACGCTCCATCCCACGTCAGCACGACCGCCCACGTCGTCACAGGGAACCGGGCCCTGCTGATGACCGTTGATTCTCACTTTCTGAGAATTCATCTCGGTCGTTTAATCCTACATGGCCTTAGTATTTATATCCGACATATCTTCTCGGATAAACCTTTACGTTTCCTTTACAATCCGAACACTTTTCTTGTCCATCTTCCAAAAATTCTCTGCACTCATGGCATCATCCTCAAACCCAGCTGATAACCCATCTTCTTCATCTTCCGATCCAATAGATTTACCAGTAGCCGAAGCCCACATGCCTACTTTTACAGGCATCGTGAAAGAGGAGGATATAGATTATACCTACCCCTTCACCAAACTGGTTCAATTAAATAAAGCAGCCACCCGACATCGCCTCTCTCACGTACAGATCAGAACAGCCCAAGTTCAGAAGGAGAAGATTCTGAACGACAAGCTGGCGGAGAAGCACTACGGCACGGAGCTGATGGAGATGATAGACCATGAGCAGCTCCGGCCGTATTTGACGGCGACTCCCAGGACGTTCCATCCACATATGGTTGCCTAGTTCTACGCTCGAGCAGTCATCGCTGACGACCGGAAATCATTTACCACATCGGTGTTCGGGCACCTTATCACTGTCGACGCCGAGTACCTCGCCAATATGTTTGGGATGAAGAATGAAGGAGAGGAAGTAGCGACGTATCATAGAGATGATACGGTCGAGTTCCAGCGGAGGTGGGAGGAGTGGAAAAGGGAGGAGGTGACCGTTTTTAAAACGGGGATGAAGAAGTCAGAAATGGAAGATTTCTGGCAGATGGTGTGTGACATTGTAGTGCGCATGCTACAATGCGAGGTCGGCTCGTACGCCGAACTGAGCTTGAGAAAGTTCTCTGTCATGTGCGCCCTGGCAGACGGCGTACTGGGCAACTGGGCCGAATTCTTCTTCGGCCGACTGCTGGAGAATGTTGAGAGGAATGTCACCGTGAAGACTGACGGGAAATTTCTTCACGCGGTGTCATTCGGGCTGAGGATCAGCCACATTCTGGAGTTGGAGATGGGGGATGGAGTTGACCAGGGGGAGCGACTGGTCGGGTCAGACTTCATCCCAGCCACAAAGGTGAAATTACCTGACCCTGACTACAAGAAACCGCGCAAATTGAAAGGGAAGAAGGCTGTGGACCCCGATGAGTCTGTTTCTGAAGAAGATGCAGAACAGACATGGGAGGAAGTGCCAGCGGCGGCTCTCCCACTGACAGCTGAGGCCAAGGCTGAGCTGAAAAGGAAGCTAGAGGTTGAATCCCTATTCGCCTCTATGGAGGAAGCCGTGGCTACGGCAACTGGTATACATCCTCGCGCATCAGCATCAGCACCAGTCGTCAGGCCCCCTTCAAGAAAGAAACCCAAGACCCACCAGCGCCAGCAGCCCCAGCCAGCTGTTGCCTATGACCCTGCGTCAGGGAAGATCTCAATTCCAGTCAAGAAGTCCATCTTGGGACTGACTGAGGAGGAGACCATCGAGAAGATGACCCGAAAGAGGAAGAGGGTCCAGACGAGAGCTCAGAAGCTGGTGGAGCAAGCCAAGAAGGAGCAAAATGCTTCTCTTGTGAGGAAGAAGCAGGCTCAGGCAAGGCTGAAGGCCTTGGCAGACCAGCGAAAAAGGGAGGCTGAGCTGGCAGCCCGCAATGAAGCCTTCACAAAGATAAAGGCTGAGCATGATTCTCGACGTCAGGCGCAACTGGCGGAGCAAGTGCATCAGGTGGCGAAGGGAAAATGGGGAGTTGCCCAAACTTCAAGTGATATGCCACCAGCACCAGCTCCAGGCCAGATCCTCTCTGAAGAATCCTTCACGCGCCTGATGGTCATGGGAGCTGAGGAGGACATACTATCTCTTGTAGATATGTACCAGCCTGAGGAGGATGTGCCTCAAGTCCCTCCACCCGCACAAGGGGGTGGTGGAGGTGAATCTGAAGTCCCACTGGCCGCGCAAGGGGGTGCCAGTGGAGGAGTTGTTGAGCGGGCGACCACCCCGGTACAACTGGCGAGCTTTTCTGATATGAGCTCCGATTTTGAGGAGGAGCCGGCGCAGGCGGTAGCGGAGGAGGAGGCCGCCGAGATGGATATTGTTGGTGGAGAGGCTGATGACAAAACCTCTCCGGTTATCATCATTGCTGATGACGAGCTGCCACCAGTAGTCCAACACTCGAGGGTGCAGAGGATGGAGCCAAGGGATCTGTTCCCAGACCTTGAAGATGAGGCTCGTCGTCCTGCCAGCCGCCCACAATCTTCAGAAGCATCATCTTCTGGGCGACCAGCAGCATCCTCGCCAGCGCCAGCACGTCATGTGCGCGCAGAAAGGAGGCCGTACTTGCTCTGTATCCAAGAGCATCAGCTGATCGATGAAGACATCTTCCGCTCGAGGGCGACAGGGGTACATCGGTGGGAGCACCGCGGGGAGATGGCGTTTCAACATTCACGAGTGCCTGAGCCATCAGCATTCAATATCATCCCCATCAGCGGACTCCCCCACCAGTCGGTATACGCTTCGAGGATCTATGACTGGTGTCTGCCCCTGCAGCCGATGGAGTACTTCAATTCCACTCTCTATGAGTATGCTGAAAACATCACGGCGGAGGTGGAGAATGTCGTTGATGATGAGATGATAACCAGCTACCGAGAAGTGTGGAGGGTGAATCCGGAACTATTTCTGGAGTTCCGGAGGTGGAGGATCTTCGACCTGTGCCAGCGCCAGCTGACAGTAGAGAAGCGCGCTGTTCTGTATGCCAGACTAGGGCTTGGTTACTGGAGATCAGAGGAGGCGTGGGCGAATGCATTCATGGATACTGATCCTGAAAGCCACCAGCAACTGTCGAACAGGCGAATCAGGCGCCGATTGAGGAAGATTGCAGAATACCGACAGCTGACTGGTACCTCCGGCCTCCCTAGGCCCAAAATGGTTAAGTTGCCATTCCTCCAGTTCCAGTGCACCAGCCGAGGGTACCAGTTGATATACGCGCTCAAACGCTTGAAGGTGCTCATCGCTCTCCCCAGGATCCCTCCCTATTTTGCTATTCTTTTTTATATGGCTGCCAGCGCTCTGCTGGTAGACCACTTAGTGGAGCAGGATCCCTCCAGAGGTTGGTGGCTGACCACTGCCGTCCCCTCTGTTCCTATGGTTTTGGGCGACCTTGTCCCTTATCATGTGGACTGGCAGCTGGTGGTTCTCACAGCCCCACCTGTTTTTGTACAAGGCCCGCCAGCACCAGCCGAGGTGCTCGCGGAGGAACCAGCTTCAGCAGAGGCACCCGCGGAAGAGCCCGCCCCAGTGCAGGTACCAGCTGCGTCTGCACCAGAGATGGCTGATACCGCACCTGATGCGCCTTCCACTTCCATGGAAGTATCAGCGGAGCCACTCTCTGAAATTCATCCTCCTGCGCAACTTCTTGCTTACATCGACGCCAGGATGGATCAACGCTTCGCCACTTTCCAAGCCGATGTAGCGCAGCAAATGGAGTCCGTCACCGCCAGTGTTGCCACCTTTTTGGCGCGGATCCAAGAGGGGGAAAGGGCGCGAGCACTGGCTGAAGAGGAAAGAGCCAGGATTGCTGAGGAGGTGAGGCGCCTTGCAGCTGAAGAGAGGCGAATTGCTGCTGAAGAGAGGCGGAAGAGAGATCAAGAAATGGCCGAACTTACTGCGATCCTGAGGTCCATCACCAATGCTCGGACTCAGTCACCAGGATCATCTTCCAAGCCATAGACTAGTCAGTTATCATTCAATGTACATGTAATTGCTAAATCTCTAATGGAATGATTAACTGACAAGTTGATGACAATCTCTTATTGTCCAACAATTGTCTAAGTTTTTACTTACCAGCTGAATTTACACATCCAGTGTAATCAGCACCTGCACTCATCTTGCATGTTAAATTTATTTACATGCTTATTTGCTCTGATCTTAATTTCCATATTTTTTAAACGAGCAATATCTTTCCTAGGTTGAGGGGGAAGATTTCTTTTAGTTAGAGCTGATGTTGAGGAAGTAATTTCATGGGTTTAGATCTGATAGGTTTCACTTGTAAAACCCTGAAATCATTTGTAACTTTCCTCATCAGCTGAGTGCTCGCTGGTTAGGCTTTGATCGCACCAAAAAGGGGGAAATTGTTGGGAAATCTGTCTAAGGGTTTCCTTTCCCAGTAGCTTACTTGTTTAGATTATAGTTTTGGTGGATCAAATCCTAAGTCCTACCAGCGTCAGTTGTCTCTACGTAGCTCTAGTCTTAAATGTAAAAGTCCTGTTTAGGTCTATTGAGTTGTAAGTCGCAGCTGATCAAGACTCATGCTGACACTGTTCACCAGCGGTGAGAAAAGCTTACCACTGGCTACTGTTCACCAGTTGGGAAAAGTTTCATCAGCAGGCGGCTGACAAAGACTCGCGCTGACACTGTTCACCAGCGGTATGAAGAGCTTATGACTGGCTACTGTTCACCAGTTGGGAAGGGTTTCATCAGCAGGCGGCTGACAAACCTTACCAGGAGAATGCGTGTTCTTACACTATTCACCAGCGGTGATTTCACCAGTCATGGGAGATTCCGAAAAGAGTTAACATCCAGACTTTTGGTAGACTTTGATGATGCCAGGGCAAGTCACCAGCAGAGACTGCCAGCACAAGATTACCAGTATGATCTACCAGTCAGATGTTACCAGCAGAATTCCAGATTCTATCTCCCCGCGTAGTAGAGACAAGAAGAAGATTCTCTGAGGAATCGACTAACAAAGGATGACTTTAAGAAAGGATAACTTAAAGTCTATCAGTCACAAGACGCCAGTCTTATTCCTCGGACTGACAGAAAGAGCCGTTCTGACACAAAGAGATCTGTGTCAGATAAAGCGGTCAAAGGTATGGTTCCTTTCTGAAAAAACATACCTGCCGCCGTCAGAAGGACATCCCAGGTCTGACACCTTTCCGGATGCGTCCAAACGGCTAGAAAGTTTGAATCGGTTCCTGCGGCTATAAATACGTCGCAACCACCAACATTCAAACTGGCAGGTTGAACATTAAAAGCTCTGGTTTTTGCAATACCGATTCCATCCATCTGCTCAACCACCGAAAGAACTGAAATTATTGCAAGATTGCATAAAGTACTTTCGAGGCTTTTCATAAAGCTTTCCGTGTGTTGATTTATCAAACACGAGACTTCAAGCTTTAAGCTTGTAAGTTAAAGATCTCACTTGGTGTTCTTTCTCCTTCGAGAGAGTTCACAGCAGCTCCTGTGCTTACCAGCACTTGAGTTATTACGGGCATTCTGCCGAAGAGACTGTTACGTTCTTGGGAGAACTAAAACCCCTAGCTAGCTGTGGAGGTTGAAGTGACGTGCTCGCACTCCATTAGCTGAGAAGAGTTGAAGAAGGATCCAGGACCGGGAGTGGTTGATCTAGTGAACTGGTGGACGAGGCATTCACCAGCTAGAGATAGATCGTAGGAGACCTGTACCTGATTACTCTTAGTGGAATTTCCAGTGCTTCGACTGGAGAGTGGACGTAGATCGATTGATCGAACCACTATAAAATCCTTTGTTATTTATCTGCTTTCTGCATTTCATTCATATTTTAAACCCAGCACTCAAGTGCTGGAGTATATCCTGAAACTGATAAATAACTGTGCAAACAAGGCTAAATTCTCTAAGTATTGAATCACCAGCTGACCAGCTGTCAGCTGCATAATGAGTAACCAGCACCAGCTGACCAGTTGCCAGTTGTCAGCTGTGTGTAAGTAAGGGTGCAAGAAAACAATTAATATTATTTCCGCTGCGTATCGTAACGTTTTATACTCTGAAAAACCGGGACCAACAGTTATTTCAATAGCAAATATATTTAATAATTTAGATAAATACATTATTTAGTAACAAATAATTTATTTAACTTATTTTATTATTCATAAATCATAAATAAATTTTTAATTCTAGATAATAAATATATTTAATTGATTATATAATATATGATTATTTTCATAGGTCGGCCTGTTAGGCTTAGTAGGCCTATTTTCGAGCCTGAGCCCGGGCCTGCTTAGCTAAATAGGCTTTTTAAATAGCCTAAGCCTGGCCTATTTACGAAATTGGCCTGGTCTGGCCTAGCCTGTGGTAGGCTAGGCTGTAGGCCCCTGTCGGGTAGCCCGACCTATTCCCACCCCTAGTCCTAGGGCTGACAATTCGTGCGTGTTGGGTCATTATCTTGTCGACCCGTTAAGAACACAAGATTTTGTGTCGTGTTCGTGTCGGATCGTGTTATATGATAATATATCATATTATCTGATAATTATATCGTGTTCGTGTCGTGTCGTGTTCGTGTTATCCATTATTTATTTCTTAAAAGATTTTGTATTCGTGTCGTGTTCGTGTCAGATTCGTATCAATATCGTGTTAACAGGTAATAATCGTTTCGTGTTAACAGGTAATTATCATTTAAACTTGTAATTATCAGGTTCTTAACAGATAATTATCGTGTTCTTGTTTGTGTCGTGTCGCATCGTGTCGTGTTTAACCCCAGTATTATCGTGCGGGTTCGTGTCGTGTTAGAAATTGTCAGCCCTACTCTGTCCTTTGGCCTGATGTGGTCACTCATCTGGGAACTCCTTGTACGCTTAGCCTTCAGGTTGAAGTTAGAACGACACCCCGTAGCCTTCTTCCTGGTGGTTGGATGTTTGTTGTTCTTCCCAGAACTCAGGTGGTTGGCAAAAGCCCGTGAGAATCAGAACCCCATAGTAGGAAACTGATTGCTATGAATATATCTTGGCCAAATGATAGCTTTAGCTATAAAGCTTCAGCCCCGTGCTTAGAGAGAGTAGCACAAAGTAACAACTTGAATCAGTAACTCAAGTTTTGTGTAAGGAAATACGAAAATTCAGAGAGTTTTAGCAGAGTGATGACTTAGTTATATGCTCTTTGCTGTGTGGAATTCGCAACTTTTTAAAGTTGGGGGCAGACCTATTTATAGAGAAATCCTTCGAGCATTTTGAATTTCTGCCCATTAGACACATAAATCCAGTCGTTAGACTCAAGGAAAATGTCTTCCAATCATAGCCCATACTATAGATCTGCTCTGCTCTGCTGTGTCAGTGTACTTTTCACTAACTTTGCGCCAGACTAAGTTCCAGTATAAGGAATCCAAGTTTGGATATCCTCGTACTGACTTTTACTTAGGCATGAATATGTCGAAGTTTGACCGAGCTTCGATGTCTTCGATTAGCTCGTGCTTTCAAGGTAGAGGCTCTTATACAGACTTCCCATAGTCAGTATAGCTAGCCCTCATACTGACTTCCCATAGTCAGTATGGCTAACCCTCATACTGATTTCTCTTAGTCAGTATGGAAAACCCCCATACTGACTTCTCTTAGTCAGTATGGAAAATCCTATACTAAGTACCCAAACTCAGTTACAACTCGATTGATCCTATACAAGGATTATAGTTTTAGAACTCTAGAAACTGAAAAATTGACTAAGATGGTTTTTACAACCTTTGACCCACCAAAACATAAAAGGTAAAGGGAGGATTTTTCTAACAAAAATCCTAACAATCAGGTCTCAGGTCTGGCCCAACAAATTGCTTAAGGCAGCCCATTTAGGATTTTAACCCCAGTATTATAAATAATCCATTCACTCCTCAGATTTCATAAGTTACAATAACTGAAACCCTAGAGAGGAGAGAGAGAGAGGGCGACGCCAACTGCAGTGGGAGGAGAAGGAATTCGACTCTGTCTTGTGCAGTGCAATCTCGCGGAATCCTCACCAGTAGCGAGATTGGAAAAGCAAAGAGATACAAATCTGAAGATCTGATCTGGATAACATAATTTTTTTTTCTTTATTTCAATTTAAATCTTGAATTAAATTGTAAGATATTTAATTCTATTTCCGTACATTTGAATTGTGCACGTGGCTGAATTAGATTTTGATTCAATGCAGATCAGATGCAGACTCTACATATCAAAAGGTAACCCTAAAATCATCGCATTAAATTTATAGGAGCACGCATAGGGTTTTCCATGAATGATTCCACTTATATGGATTTTGTGATTCGGTTCACAACGTTAAAACCTCTACAATATTTAATTTAAAATCCACAAAAAAAGTAATTAATAAAAATTAGAAATTATGTTTATAAATAATCAATCTTAGCAATCTTACATAACTAAAAGGATTTATTGCAAATATTAACAAATCTTTTCATAAACTTTGCAATTATAACAAATTTTGTAAACTTTGGCAATTATATAACAAACTTTTTAAAATACAACACACTTTTTTAAAAAAAAGTATAAAATTAAACTTAAATTATATTTTCTATTTTATTTCTACATTTTTTTACTTCAAATCTGAAACAAGAAATATGATTAATAAATAAAAGTAAAATCTCAAATATTCTTCCCCAAACTTCTAAACTTAGAAACCTTCCCATTCTCCCCCAATGACAAGAGTGAGGGAGTAAACTGTGTCGCTGATTTTGAGCGGGAGAATCGACGACTGATTTCAACGTGAGGGAGTAAGCATTATGTTCATCTTTTGCTCGCACGTTGAGTTCACATACCTTGTATTCTTTTTTCTTTTCAGTTTTGCATTTAATTAGACAAAATCAGTTGCACAACCTCAGTCAACTAGCTAGATGTTATCACAACTTCATTTTCCCTTCATCTCCTGAGAGCATTTGAATTTGTAAACTTACATCATTCAAGGCCACAGCCACAGGACTTACGAGCTCTCCTTTGCAGTCCTCTTCATTTTTCATGTTCATCTTTTTTACGGTAGTTTGCGTCCTTTGCTTGTTGAGGGAGTTGTGGCTTTATCGACCTTAAGCACTGCAACTCGACTTTCAGCAATCCAGCTCCAGCCCCAACTTTTGCTTTGCTAAGTTCCTGATTGCCCGACCAAAACTTGGAGACGTTGGAGTTGAGTTGCCATATTGCTCACTCTGTGATGTATTTTGCAAGAGCTTCACTCATTTTTTCAGAAACACCGTTCCATTCCACTCCACCTGTCCAGCATTTCATTCATGGAAGAAATGTGAAATCCATTTTAAAGGTATAGTACTATCAATGGCAAAATGCTTTAGGAATGAATTGTTAACGCATGATTAAACACTTCAAAATTAGAAGGCCTTTGATAAATGTAATTGTCAAATAACCTCAAGTTCATAAACCACTCTTGGTTTAATTTATGTTTTATGTGATTTAATTTTTTTTAATAATATTTTAGAAATTTAATTTAAATTTCTTTCATTTTTCATTTGTTTACAAACCAATGGTAAAAAATAAAACTTAAATTGCAAATAACAAAACAAAAAAAAAATTATAAATTGAATGAAATTTAAAATCTGGGATTAATATAGAAACATCATTAAATATTACATTTTTTATTTATTTTTATTATTAATTAAAAGTTTATGCTATAAATGCAAAACTTTCAAATGTTATGTTATAATTGCAAAACTCTCAAATGTTATGTTACAATTGCTAAAATCCAAAAATTGTGTTATAATTGCAAAATTTTTAAAAAGTTTGTTATAATTACCAAAATTGTAAGTAGGTGCAATCCGCGGATGCCAAATATTTTACAAAAATTGTTTAATTTGTTGAGTTTAGAGTTTAGTATGGTTTTTAATGGGAGTTAATTGTTCGTCTTTAACTCCATTTATTTGTTCATATATGATTGTTTTGTATTTTGATATAGAAATATTCTCCATATATTTTGGATGAACATTGATAGTTTTAAATTTAATCATAATTTGAAGTTGGAGGAAGTCATTTAGATTAATTTAAGAAGGTTGATTGCTCAATTAATTGCGACCACTGCGTTATTAAAATGTTTGTGCACAAAGTCATAGAAAAGTAAATTGCCCTCAATCGTCATGTAATTCTCAGGAGTATTAAAAGACAAGATATCATAATATTTGAAAGATGTTTAATTAAAATAGACTTTTGCGTTAAGAGTTTTAAAATTATAGATTTTTATGAGTTTTAAGTTATAGGGTTGGTGTGATTTTGATGTTTCAAAACTATAATATAAATGCAAATAAATTGGAAATTAGGATAAAATTCTATGCCAAGGATAGCTTAGTTTGGTCCAATAAGAAATAGACATGTGAATTCAAATTCTTTTCTTGAGTTGGGGAATAGGGGATCCCCATGCATGCATGCATAGCACTTACAGTTTAGGCGGCTTTTGATTGATCCAAAAATCATAAAATGTTAATACTTTTGAATTATTTGTAGACGATCAAACGACCACTCACTCGTGTCTTTAATATTGCAAGTGCAATGCTGTCCAATAACCACATGGATATAAAATTAGGTGCTACTTACACATAAGTATTATTGTAAGGGTGATTCTAAATATAGTCGCATCTTTTTTCATTATAGCCCCCAATTTAAAAATTACTCTCTTTATTTCGTTTATATAGTCCAGGTTATTATTTTAGGATGTTTCAATTATATAGTCCAATTTTTATATTTGGTATTATTTTTATATGGTCATTTACCATTACATTATGAGTATATTAAATGTTATATTATGAAAATGAGAGGTTAATTAATGCTTTAAATAAGGGTAATGTTGGAAGTTCATTTAAATAATAAATAATTTTTAACAAACGTGTAAAATCAAACTGGACTATATAATCGGAACGGAGGGAATAATTAAATTATTATATAATATTACAATTATAACCTTATAACCCCAATTCAAAATTGTAATTAAGAAAATGAAATCCATAATTCGTAGCCCCATCCCCATCCCCATTCTCTTCAATGGCAACAACAGATGTTTTTACGCATGAAATATAGGAACAAGTGATCGTCATCGTCTATTTATTCAATACAGGCTATGCAGCTATCCATTTCTGCCTTATTATCTTCTCTATTGCTGCTTTCGTTATCTTGAATAGAACCAAATTGATGCATCATCATCGTCTAGTACAACCCCTCTTCCTGTTGCTTTCTCCCCCCCCCCACCCCACCCCACCCCACCCCACCTACTAATCGTTGTTAACTCAGCAAAGATGAGCAAATGGATGCATCTTGGAAAAATCAAAGAGCCGACCTCTGATCAGAAACTCAGATTCCATGTCTCCTTCTTTTTTCCCATCAGACATCACATTCAATATATTCATTCAATAAACAAGAAGTTGAACATGTATGAAAAAGAGAATCAATAACAATATCACTATGTTCCTAAATTCCATACTAAGAAATTTTCATCCTCGCCGGTGAAGAGAATGGGATGGGGTTGTCAGTTTTGGATTTCATTTTCTTAATTAAAATTTTGAATTGAGGTTAAAGGATAGAATTGTAAAATTATAATATATTTTAATTGTGGGACTACGTTAAATAAAAATGTGGTTGTGATTAGAATTACCCAAATCGAAAAAATTGAACTTTAATTCTTACCATATATAATTAAGACCGTTGAAAAACTTTGGTTCTATTTGATTTTTGATCGAGAATGCGGTTATGCTCATCTCTAGATAGATACCACTTAATTAGTGTTTGACTCTTTTTGAGTGTTGAACTATCACCTATCGAAGTACTCTTAGTTTAATTTAAAATAATATTATTAATATTTCATAGTATATTAATCATAATTTATAATTACAAACTATTAAATCATAATCCTAGCTAATTTAATGTTAAATGATAAAACTAAAAGCTAGCTAGGAAATATAAAATTAAAAATAATAATATAATTAATACTCCCTCCGTCCCGGCTGAATTGTCCTGGTGACTTTGAGCACAATAACTAAGGAGTGTGAGTGTAAAGTAAGTTGAGTGGAATTAATTTTTTATTGTTGAGTGTGAAAAAGTTACCTTTTTAAGTAATGAGACAATTGAGGTGGGACGGACGAAAAAGGAAAGTGGGACAATTGAGGTGGGACGGATGAAGTAATAAAAATTCAGAACTCATCAAAACCTATGAATGAAGCCAAACATATTATTATTATTATTATTATTATTATTATTATTATTATTATATCTATTTATATTATTCATTTTATGTTGAAAACTCATCCAATAAGAAGCTAAGCAAGCAATATGATGTGCAGCTGGTAGATAATAATCTCATCACCCTATCTATGTTGATGGATATCCTCATTCTGGTACCCCTCCTCCTCGTGTCTGCTTCCATCCTCTTCTTCAGAGCCAATTACAGATCAAACCGGAAACCTCCTCCGGGCCCATGGAAGTTGCCTTTGATCGGAAACTTACACAACCTCACCGGAGCTTTGCCCCACCGCACGCTGTATGAACTAGCCCAGAAATACGGGGAGATGATGGAGTTGCAGGTAGGTGAAATCACGACTGTGGTGGTTTCCTCGGCTGATGCGGCGAAGGATGTGCTGAAAACTCACGACATAAACTTCGCGACAAGGCCTCTGATTCCACAAGCTGAGATCATCGGGTATGGCGCTACCAACATCACCTACAGCCCGTACGGGGAATACTGGAGGCAGCTGAGGAAGATTTGCACGTTGGAGTTGCTGAGCGTGAAGCGCGTTCAGTCATTCGGCTCACTGAGAACGAGTGTCTACTTGGATGCTATGAAGTGGATGGCTTCTATGGAGGGTTCCCCTTTCAACTTGTCGGACAAGTTGAGCACAACCACCTATACTTTCACGACGACGGTGGCTCTGGGTAAGACAATGGCCAAGGCCGGGAAGTTGCTGCCGTTACTCCTCGAATCCTTCGAAACGGTTGCGATCTTCGACATCGGCCAGTACTATCCATCTGTGGCGCTGCTTCAAATGAAGAGTAAATTGAGGAGGAAGCTGAGTGAGGTGCAACTC
>JAPKLW010004379.1:0-27995 GCA_026898455.1 Plectranthus barbatus
GGTGGCTCATCTGGCGTCGATCAACGAGCTTCAGCCTCGTTCGACGCATCTTTTGGGGCTCCGTCGATCGACGAGGATGCTCCGTCAGTCGACGGAGCTTCGCCTGGGGCGATTTCTGCCTCTTCTTCGGCTTCTTCTTCATCTCGGGCGCCTTTTTCTGATTGTTCCGGCCCTTCATACGATTTTCCCCCTCTTAGAGTGATAGCATTCACTTAGTTTATCTGACTCTGAACTTTGGGGTTAGCTTGAGTATTGCTAGGAAATTGCCCGGGTTTGTGCTGGGCTTCGAGAGCTTTGGCGATCTGACCGACCTGAGGCTGTATGATCTGTACGTGTTTCTCGACTTGGTCTACCTTGGTCTTTACTCCAACTATCTCTTGCTTCAACTTGGCTACAGTATCAGTAGAGCCTTCCATGAACTTGGCCAAAATCTCCTCGAGATTTGGCTTCTTCTTCTCCACCACTTCTCCATCTTGCACTGCAATCCCAGGTGGTGGTTGCTCAGCTGCTTGGGGGTTCGCGTAGGAAAATCCAGGATGGTTCCTCGCGTGATTGAAAGTGTAGGGCTGGTTGTGCTGCTGATATCCTCCACGGTAGTTGTCTTGATAACCGCCCCTTTGAATGAAATTTACAGCGGAACATTCCCCCTCAGACGGAGCTTGTACTGGCTCTACTGCAGCAACTGTTTTCTCCTGCTTCAGTGCAGCAAAATATTCTCTTAACTTTTTCAGCTCGGCTGCCAAGTCAGGTTGTTCGGCAACTTTCTCCACCACTTTCTCCTTCTCGACCACCATCACAGGCCGAGTTCGGCTTGAGGACCACCGTTGAGTGTTGTTGGCCATCTTTTGGAAGAACTCCATGGCTTTCTTTCCGCTCTTCGTCATGATCGTGTCTCCTAGTGTGGTGTCCACCAATTTGGCTGTCTTATCATTGAGCCCTTCGTAGAATGCTTCGGCTTGTTCTCCTGGCGGAAAACCATGTCCGGGACAGGCTCTTAGCAACTCTTTGAATCGCTCCCACGTCTCACTGAAGCTCTCATCAGGCCTTTGAGCGAATCTGATGATTTCTTTCCTTCTCTGCCTGATGACATTCGGAGGGAAGAAGTTTTCCAGGAATTCATTCCTCAATTCAGTCCATGTGCTTATGCTCTCCTTGTCCAGTGTAGTGAACCATGATTGTGCCTTATCCCTCAGAGAGAATGCGAACAGACGCATTCGGATGGCACTCTTGCTGACTCCCCCGATTTTGACAGTGTTGCAGAGCATCAAGAACTTATCTAGATGGGCATAAGGATCCTCAGTAGGTCTTCCTCCGAATTGATTTTGCTGGACCATCTGTACCAATGCGGTCTTCAGCTCAAAATTATTGGCATTGATGCCACTCTTGAAATCTGTTTCCCTGAACCGAGGTTTATACCGGTTTTGCATGGCTTCCTCTTCTTCCTCATCGTCAGACTCTTCCGGAGGATCCTGGTTGTCATCCTCTCCGTTGTCGAGGTTGTCCCTTTCCAGAATGAGTTGTTGGATTTGCGCTCTCATGGCTTGGATGTCTTCGAGAAGCACAGCCTGTTCCTCGGCAGTTAACATTGGTGGAGGCGGTGGTACGTTATCGTCCATTGTGTGATTACTTGAGCTTTCCTGAGCACGCTTGTTCCTTCGGATCTTTCTGCAAGTAGCTTCAATGTCCGGATAGTAATAAAGCGAGTCCTTTCCTCTAGCTCTTGTACTCATTCACTACCTGTACAGCAAAGGAGGTAGTGAGGTGAAACTGGAAATAAAACGAAACAAACTGAAATAAACAACGAAAATTTGGAAAAAACAGAAGCGACGTTGATCGCTTGGACCTAGCGTCGATCGACGGAAAGAATCCACTTCGTCGATTGACGCGGCGTCCTCGTCGGTCGACGGCGGGTACGAAAACTTGAAGAAATTACAGGAAACACAAAAAATTTACAGCCTAAAGCAATATTTCAATCACAGACTTAATAGTAAGATTTATTCTGTTCACTCCCCGGCAACGGCGCCAATTTGATCACTGTAATTTCTACAGATTAATTATAGAAATAGTGGCAAATAAATTTGTAAACCCTAAGGTTATCGATCCAGGGGAATGAAATAACGAAAAAATCCTAAATACTAAATCAGACGTTCTTAAAATACTGGTTAGGAAAATCAGATAAAAAGTTGTGGTGTTTTGAAAATTGCAATACTTACTAATGAAAATTAAACAGGAAATTTAAAAAGCTTTTAGATTCAAATAAGAGAAGCACAGATTCCAGGGATATCTACCTATCAAGTATGACATGTATGAATCAATTGATTAATTCCCAAATTTAATTCCTCTTCGTAGTGAAACATCAGAAAAGTATTACGAACTTCTTTGTTGGACAATTCACAAAGTAGATTAGTCAACTACCTATCTCTGCTCGGTCTCAAGATAAATTAACTAACTCCAAAGATCTACAGATTTATTCCTACAATTAATCTCCTTCAGTTACGACAAGAAATCAGATTATATTGTGAAAATCTCTTTCCATTGAAAACTATCACAGTTACGTCTCAAGTAATCAACTAGATAATCCTAATAAGTGGCCAACAAATCAAGATTATGAATAAGCTCAAATTTCACAAAATACAAAGGGAAAGGGAAAATAATTCAATTAATCACAACATGTATACATTGATTAGTTCGAAACCCTAGAATCTGAGGAAGAGATTAGTTACACATATTCAGAGTATTATTCATCATAGAAAAATAAAACCTGATTTGCATAAAAACTTGGGTTGGAATGTCTTCCCACAAAACTCTATCTTCAAACATAAACTCTAGAACTCTTTGAATCTCTCAAAATCTGAAATCTGGAATGAAACATGCTTAAAACTCGATTTTACAAGGTTATTTATAGAGGTGGAGGTGTATCATATCAAATCTAGGGCTAAAGATATGAAAATTCTCGAATTCAGCCAATTTCCCGCGCCAGGAGGTCCGCGTCGATCGACGCAGCATCCCCGTCGATCGACGTGGAAATATTGACTCAGCCCTTCCTGCGCGGTCTCACAGTTTTAGCCATAACTTCCTCATCCGAACTCCGATTGACCCGATTCCAGTTGCATTGGAAAGCTAATTCAAAGCTCTATCCATTACCATGCGCCAATAGCCCGAATTCCTCTTGTGGAAAAACTCTTCACTGCTACTCTTACACGTCACTGCTTTCGGAACGGTTTTCTCGTGAGTTTAGGCTTAAAACCCTGCATAAACATCAAAACACACCTAAAACCACCTAATACTGACATCATGCATAAAATATATATATAAACTCAATAAAACTACATAAATTAGTATAGAAATAATATAGATAAGTGAGTGAAATAATGAGCTTATCATAGAGCCCCAAGTCCCGCAATGCGTCAGCATCCGCATAGCGGGTGCCTACCACCCCGCGTTCGGCTAATGTCTTGAATGTATTGAGCACTCCAACATCTCTGATGCCTCGTATCCCATAATGGTCCGGATTGGTGCGGCGTTGTGGTGCCATAGAAACCTACAAAAGACTACTAAAAATCAAACCACGATAACATTGAATAATATGCATATAAACCTAATTTTAACTAAACCAAAGCAAATAAGATGGATTGACCCCAGAATTCAACAAAGTAACGATGCACTCAATTCCTCCCCATACTAATCGAGGGCAAAGAGACCCACGAAACATCATTCAACTCCAAATTTCAAAAGCACCTCACCCACAATGAAGCCATGCCAATGATAAACACCCAAGTTCCCCAAACTAGTATATAATCCGCAAATACAAGCATAAACCTAAAAATAATATGCAAATACCAACAAAACATACGAATACCAAAATTATTCCCCCAAAACAGTTCATAGAGGCAATTTATTGGCATAATTCAAGACAAAATTCTAAAACGAATGCAATGCACGAGATATAATGTAAATACAACGAATATGAGCCTCAACAACGATACTAAACATGAGAGCGATGCAAAAAAATACCTGAAATTCGACGAAAATTGAAAGGAGGGCGGAGAACCTAGATTTTGGGGGGTTACAACTTCTTGGACGAAATTTGGCCGATTCACTTGGATAGGATTCTTGCAAATGTGATGGGTAAGTAGTGTGCAAGAGGGATTTGAGTGATTTTGCAAGATGAGGTCGGATTTTTAGAGAGAAGATTCGTGTGTGAGAGTGTTGGTGGAGAGGGTGTGAAAAAAAAATGAGAGAAGCAGCCCGTCGACGCGTTAAAATAACGAACTCGGCGACCCAAAAACCCGATCGGCGATCGCCGAGTTCGTGGCTGGGTCGCCGAGTTTGGGCCGAAACAATTTGAAGAAAAAGGCGAACTCGGCGACCCAACCAGCAACATCGGCGATCGCCGATGTTGATTTCGGGTCGCTGATTTCGGCCCGTACCTGTCCTCAGATTACGTAAAATTCGGCGGTCCAACGTCCCGATCGGCGATCGCCGATCGTGGAGTTGGGTCGCCGATCGTGGAGTTGGGTTGCCGATTTTGTATTCCTCGACATTTTTTCGCGTTTTGATCTCCTTTCCTGCACCCAAAGAACTCAACAACCAAAAGTGAACGTAAACTGTGGAAAATGGGGTAAACCAACTCGAAACAACAGCAAAAACAACGTAATTAACACCCAAACTGACTTCACATTGAACAAAAACGAATAACGAAATCAAAGTTGGGTTGGGTTGCTTCCCAACAAGCGCTTTATTTACTGTCTGTAGCTAGACAACTCAGAAAACACTTTCAATCATCAGAGAGATAAAGATCACAGAGAATTGCCACTGATTCAGATTGTAAATAAGTTTTCACCATATGACCATTAACAGTGAAGTGTTTGTCATTAGGTCCTATCAAGTCTAGTGTGCCATTGGCATTAACTTTATTAATAACATAAGGACCGGTCCATCTAGGCCTGAGTTTACCAGGAAATAATCGAAGTCGAGCATTAAAAACAAGTACCTGATCTCCCGGGTTGAAACTGCGGCTGCGAATACGCCGGTCATGAAAGCTCTTGGCGCGCTCCTTGTACAGTTTGGAGCTCTCGTATGCCTCAGCCCGGAATTCCTCCAACTCCGTCAATTGTAGACATCGCTGCTCAGATGCAGCCTTCAAATCCCAATTAATCTTCTTCACTGCCCAGTACGCCTTGTGCTCTAATTCCACTGGTAAGTGGCATGCCTTTCCAAACACCAATTGGTAAGGTGACATACCAATTGGAGTCTTGAATGCTGTCCTGTATGCCCACAGAGCATCATCCAGACGAGTGGCCCAATCTTTCCTAGAGACCACAGATTTCTCTAGGATCTGCTTTATCTCTCTGTTTGCCAGCTCAGCTTGCCCATTGGCTTGGGGATGATATGGAGATGTGATCTTGTGGTGAACTCCATATTTTGCCAGTAAAATCCCCAGCCATCTGTTTTTGAAATGTGACCCTCCATCACTCAGCAGTGCACGTGGTGCTCCGAAACGGGTCAAGATGTTTTTCTGCAAGAACTTCAGCACCACCTTGGAATCGCTAGTCACAGTGGGGATAGCCTCTACCCACCGGGTCACATAATCCACAGCCAAAAGGATATACTGATATCCATGGGACTTAGGGAATGGTCCCATGAAATCAATGCCCCACAAATCAAATGGCTCTATCTCCAACATGAATTTCTGTGGCATCTCATCCCTCTTTGAGATGCCCCCCGTCCTCTGATATCTATCACAGCTGGCCACGAATTTCTGGCAGTCGCGATAAATAGTGGGCCAGTAAAATCCACTGGTGAGGATTTTTACGGCTGTCCTATTTGCCGCACAGTGGCCTCCGTAGGGGGACAAATGACATTCCCCCATTATCTTCTCTCGATCCTGCGCCCCAATGCATCGCCGGATCACCATATCGGCGCATCGGCGGTAGAGGAATGGCTCATCCCAGTAATAGAATTTACAGTCATGTAGAAACTTCCTCTTCTGATGGGATGTCAGATCAGGTGGCAAGACACCTGCAACCAAAAAGTTCACAAGATCCATGTACCATGGGTCTACTTCCTCCACAACAAACAGCTGCTCATCTGGAAACACCTCAGTAATCCGGATCTTTGGGTCATCTCCCTTCACCGGATTTTCCAGTCTAGACAGGTGGTCTGCTACCACATTCTCACAGCCTCTCCGGTCTTTAATCTCCATATCAAATTCCTGCAGTAATAAAATCCACCGGATCAACCTCAGTTTTGCCTCATTTTTCACGAACAAGTATCGGATCGCAGCATGATCCGTGTACACCACCGTCTTTGCCCCAACCAGGTATGCCCGGAATTTGTCGAATGCAAAGACCACAGCCAGTAGCTCTTTCTCAGTAGTAGTGTAGTTCACTTGAGCCTCATCCAGAGTCTTGCTAGCATAGTGAATTACTCGAAAGATCTTGTTCCTTGTCTGCCCCAGGGCGGCTCCAACTGCTGAGTCACTGGCATCGCACATCAAGACGAATGGCTCTGACCAGTCTGGTGAGATGAGAACTGGAGCGGTCGTCAGAGCCAACTTCAGTTTCTCGAAAGCCTGCAGACAATTTTTATCAAAAGCAAATTTGGCATCTTTCATAAGTAAAGCACTAAGAGGTTTAGAGATTTTCGAAAATTCCCTGATAAACCTCCGGTAGAAGCCTGCATGCCCCAGAAAGCTTCTTACTGACTTCTCATTGGTGGGTGGTGGTAGCTTAGAAATCGCCACAATTTTGGCGCGGTCCACCTCTAAACCTGCAGCAGAAACCTTATGGCCAAGAACAATACCCTCTTTTACCATAAAATGGCATTTTTTCCAATTTAAAACAAGGTTAGTTTCTTGGCAGCGCTGCAAAACAGTGGTCAGGTTTTCCAAACAGTTATCATATGAATGACCAAACACTGAAAAATCATCCATAAAAACCTCCATAATATTTTCTACAAGTCCACTAAAAATAGACATCATGCATCTTTGAAATGTAGCAGGGGCATTACATAATCCAAAAGACATGCGTCTATAAGCAAAAATACCATACGGACATGTAAAGGCAGATTTATGCTGGTCTTCTGGGGCTATCGCTATTTGGTTATATCCAGAATAACCATCTAAAAAACAGTAATATTCATACCCCTTAGCCTATCCAGCATCTGATCAATGAAAGGTAAGGGAAAATGGTCCTTACGTGTGGCACTGTTAAGTGCTCTGTAGTCGATGCAAATCCTCCAGCCCGTGACAGGCCTGTGAGCAATCTCCTGACCATTGTCGTCCTTGATGACAGTCGTTCCCCCCTTTTTGGCCACCACTTGGGTGGGGCTCACCCATTCACTGTCTGATATGGCATATATCATCCCAGCATCCAAGAGTTTCATCACTTAACAGTGATGAAACTCATCGGGCTCAACCCGTTCGGGCGGCCAACCCATCGGGTTCAACCCATTCGGTTAAAAATAATTTCGGGTTGAAATTTTTCTACCCTAACCCGCATTTTAGTCCACCGGTTTCGGGCTGACCCATTGGTTTCGGGCTTTATTGACATCCCTACATATCTCTATAGAAACTTGAACCCATGATGTCTTGATCATAGATAGAGTACTTTCACCACTACACCCCGAACAAGAAACATATTTAGTAATGATTAGCGAATCAAGATAATTAACCTACATAGTTCTCTGATATATTTGATGCATCCGTTAATAAAATAGTAGATAATAAATTATTTTTATATTTCATATAATATTATTTTAGCCAAGTTCATTTGAGCTAGGTAAAAAAAAGTTTAGGAAATTTTTTTTTTTGGTACAGCCATATAGATATTTCATGAATAAGAGTTTTTTTATTCACATTGTTATTAATAATGAAATCAAAAAGGAAAAGGTAAAAATCGAAAATGAAAAATCTGATATCAAATGATAAGTATATGAGTAATAAGGGTAATTTTGTAAGAAAACTAAAGTACTCCCTCCGTCCCACTTTAATAGTCTCATTTCTTATTTTCGTGCGTCCCATTTTAATAATCCCGTTTCTAAAAAAGGTAACTTTTTCACACTCAACAATAAAATATTAATTCCACTCAACCCATTCTACACTCACATGCATTGGTTATTGTGCCAAAAATAAATGAGACTATTAATCTGGGACGGAGGGAGTATTTAATACACTTTAATACTGTATCAACTTTCTACTTATTATAATTACTAATATATCCTTATATAGCTTAGTTATATTATATCATGTTCAAATAGCATTATTCTAAAATTTAAACATTTGGTTATTATTATTATAAGCAATGTTGTAAAAATCGGCGCCTAGGCCGCCTAGGCGCCGATTAATCGGTAGGCGGAGGTCCACCGACCCGATAAATGCGAAATCGGCTAGAAAAATTAATTTTAATTTAATCATTGATTAATCGGCGATTAATCGGTCTAGGTGGATTAATCGGATCGGATTAATCGGCTGATTAATCGGAAAAAATCGATTTAAATAAATTTCAATTGTAAATTCAATTTTTAAATTTTAATTTCAAAAAATATTTAAAAACATAAAAATATAAAATTAGAATAAAAGTGTAAACCTAATTTTGTTCCCAAATCAAATTGTCCAACCAAATTCACGATTCCTCAATCCTCACCGCCGCACGCCATACTCCTCCACCCACGGCCCCCACCGAATGTGTGGATGGTTGTAGTCCGAATATTTAACTTTCATTATGGTTTGCTTTTATTTTAGGCTTTGCTAAATGTAAAAGTGCTTGTTGCAGTAATATTTATACGTTTGGATTTAAATGTGAGGATGTTTGTTGCCGGAATATTACTTGAGATACATATAAAATGCTGAAATTTTACTTGCTTTTTAAATATATAATTTGTTGGTAAGATTTTTATATATTACTTGAGATATATAAAAAATAAAAAAATAAAAATAGGTAAACCGCCTAAAATCCGACTAATCCCTGCCTAGACTGCTTAGGCGCTAGCTCCCCTCAGCCGCCCGACTAGCGCCTAGCGATTTTTACAACATTGATTATAAGACGTCAAGTATTTATTAATTAAAACTGAAAGATAAACATGATTGTTTGTGAGTGTTAAATTTTTAGGAATCAATAAATAATATTTATCTTCATTAACATAATGTAGATAAGTTAACGTAATGATATATTAATGAACAAATACTAGTAAATAAATTATGATTCGAATTTTAACTGGGATGTTTGGATGAGGGTAGAATTTGAATTAATGTAAATTAATAAACGGGAAAACAAGCAAGAAAAAAATAAGTTTGACAAAGCAACAGTCTTCCCCTCTCTGTTTTGCTCCAGAATAATGAATCTACAGTTGAATCAATTGTACGACCCAAACAAAGGATTTTAATTGAGTTTGTGGGTTTGAATTGGTCAGAATAGTGGAATAATGGCGTTGGTTGGGGCGGCCATGGGTATGATGAGCGGCACGCTGGTCTACTACCACTGCGCCTACCGTGAATCCAGCGTTGTCTCCCTCTTCGCCGACGTCTTGATCGTCCTCCTCTGTTCCCTCGCCATTCTCGGCCTCCTTTTCCGTCACATGAACATCGCCGTCCCCGTTGACCCCCTCCACTGGCAGATCTCCCAAGACGCCGCTTCCTCTCTCTTCGCCTGCCTCGCCAACACCCTCGGTGCCGCCGAGTCCGTCCTCCGCGTCGCCGCCACCGGTCACGACAAGCGCCTCTTCCTCAAGGTCACACCTTTGCCCCCTCCTCATTCGATTAGTTGCGATTGATGAATTGTTTATTAGTTGAACCGTTTTCCTTTTGTTGACTAGGTGGTGTTATGCCTATATTTGCTCTCCGTCATCGGAAGAGCTTTCTCAGGCGTTGCCGTCGCTTATATTGGTCAGTTCAGTCAAACCCTAACTGGGGAAAAACCAACGCATCCTTGTATATTCGGATTTTGTATGTGTTGAATTTCTTATACCGATTATCATATTTGTGTTGCTGCAGGATTGTGCTTATACTGCCTCTACACGATTCTTGATAATTCTCAGACGAACAACGGATGTTTGGCTGGGCTTTCTGGGAGAAGAGAGGCTGCGAATTCAGTTCAAGATAACACATGATTTCGGTGCTTCTGCTGTTAGCATGTTAGGTTAATACGTATATTCTTCTTTCGCAGTCTATTGTTTCATCTCCAAATAATGCCTTTGTGATTTCAGTGATGAGGAGCAATTGCTATCATGTATTAGAGTTACTAGTGAGGAAGTTGTTGTATACCATAATACTGTCTACCACGTGTATTCTCCCAGACATTTACAGTTTGATATGAGGAATAATGTTTTGTAAACGTGCATTGCACTATGGAGTTCTTGATTAGGTTCTGTAGAACGGTTCAGTTAACTTTCTTTTTCCCCTATGGCTCTTTGCTCCTCGCATTCCATCTCTTGAATGAAAAGAACAACTCACCATGTTAAGTGGCTCCATTTCAATCTTCGTACAAGGTCCAGAATTTGCTCTCTCATCTACTTGTTTCAGTTTCAGATGTTTCATGGGGTCGCAACATCAATTTCTGCTCTGGAACGCCTTACAGTTAGAATCAGGTGAAGTTCGATTCTGATCCTGACTAATGCGAGTTTTGTTTGTTCAGTTGGTTTGCTCAGGTATATTTCATAGTTAAGAAACTTGACTGCTGTGGCTTTACTGATGAAGAATTAGCTAGAAAACTGACGTAACTGTTGTTTTCTTCCACTTGGTGGGCAGTTTGTTTCCAGTCATTGTTTATCTGGCTTTTCACATGGTCAGGGATTCTTGCTTCCGGGTCAAGATATTTGGAGCAGATGAAGATATAGAGCTCTCATCCCAACCCAGCTGGAAAGACAAATGTTTGCAATCAAATATTGCTGTTATCATCAATCTATACCTTTTCTTACCTAGATTGCTACCTAGAAATGGATTTTACACAACAAAGGCCAAAATTCTAATTCTGTCTTATCTATCTGCTGCAAGGTTGTCTGATTAATTGCGCTTTTGTAAGGCTGTAAACCTGGAATAACAGAGCTCTATATACCTGGTGGTGGCCTTGTCGTCAAAATCTTGGTAAGAGCACGTTGACTGAAACACAAACTTAGCAAATCATAGGATGTCTTGAAAGAGGAAGAATCCAGTGCTTCATTACAAGTTTTATTTATTTGATCATATTGACATCTATCCATCCGGAAGCAATGTTTATATCAAATGACAATACATGGAAGGCTGAATTCTCCCCTGTTGTTTCTGACCAAAAAACAGCTGAAGTCGATGCTTTTGCTATTAAGACTTAAAACTATCTTGCATATATTGTATATTCTCCATTCCTTTGAGATCTAGGAGTGATAGAATCCTCATTTTCTGCTTTTGTCGCCTTGCCTGCAGCTTCATTGACCACTAGAAGAAGTAGTTGTTGATTCCTGGAGCATCATTGTTGCGTAAGTGGTTAGTTCATGGTAGATTATATTTTCCTCGTGCTTTTTCATTGATGATGTTTATTAGTAGTAGAGGAGCATTAAATCCCAGTTCTTCAACAAAAACACTGCAGTAGCATGGGCTTAGTTTAGCTTGTGCAACAATGACTGATACCTGCAAATTCTTGTGATACTATCGTGCTACAAAGGAGAAGGCCCACAAAGCTGGAGGATAAGGATTATATAGAGAGATACGGTACTTGCCAAGCTGTGAGGGGACAATAAGTTTGTTTTTAGTTGGCAGTCTGCCTTTCTTCATCCTTTATGGCTAGTCTTTTATCTTCCCTGAATGCATTCCATTTGCTGTAAATGGTAAATTAGAGTTCTTCCTTCCCAAACTTATCTCTCCCCTGTCTATTTACTTGTAGTCTAAGCTCACTCGAAGAGCTTCTTACATCGCCGTTCATCCTTTTGAAAGAAAGATGAAAACATGAGTGATTGATTGATTAATGAGCATGAATACCCAAGGTGGGTGGGTGGATCACTCCTGCGTTGCTCTCTCTCTCTCTAATATGGTAGTTGAACATGTTTTGTCGGATGGTGCTGCTTTGTCTCGTCTATAAATATTTGGGTTCTTGGGTACTACAAAGCAAACGAAGGTTCAATTATGTCATAACTTTATTTATTTAGATTGATGTTCAATAAATAAAATTATATGTTATACTGCTTTGAGCGATCTGAGGAAAAGAGAGAAGACACGGTTGAGGGTGTTTCTATCATATGGAAACTAACAAGATTTTTCAAAAAAGAAAAGCAAACGTAGAAAATTTTGAAATTTATTGAGAGTGGAATTTTAACCCACTAACATCCCCTCTCTTTTTTCATTTCACACGTTGAAATGCAACAATACCACTCGTATTAAAATCAATGCGCTTCCACTTTTTTCTTTTCTTATTTTTTTTTTATTTAACCTAGAAGGTTTGAAGATTTTTTTAGTCAAACAAATTAACTTAATTTTCTGTTAGAAAGAATTAATTATTTTTCTTGGGTTTGAATATGATCATTATTTTCATCTATACCTCTGGTCTTTCATCCAACTTGTGTTGCCTTGATTTTTATAAGTGTATGGTCCTTTTGTGCTGGTGTTTTTCTCACTTCTAAGCACACTACAAGATATTTCTCTTCTCTTTTACTAGAACTCGATAATCTAGTCTTGTTTTTGTTCTTGATGATAGAGTAAAAGTACAAGTTCAAATTCGACAATAGCGATTGTTGAATGTGTTTCATTTATCACTAATAGTCATTATATCTTTGAAAATATACGTTTGTTTAGACCTCGAACACACACCAAAGGAGGCGATATATTTTGAGGAAATCATGTGCTTCGTATGCATGACTCTTCAAATATTGTGAAGATTCAATACAATCAATGGTATATTTATTTTATTGATATAACCATTATTTTATAATCATTTTTGATAATAATATTAGAGTGAAAACACAAAATACTCATTTACACTAATTGACATTTCAAAAATACCCAGTTTTTATAACATATATAAAAAATACGACCCAGTTCCCGTTCTTTTCCAATGCACTCGCTTTATATCTCCGACACACAAAGGAAGGACGCGGTGGGAAGAAAGCAGCCCTAGCTTCTGTCCGGCCCAAAAGTACACTTTTCTGTTAAAGCCAGGATGTCAGATGTATTTTTTCAAACAACAATGAATTTTGATTAAATTTTTAATAGATTTATAATTTAAATGCTATTTACGTATTAAAAAATAAATTTTCAAAAAGGGACTGAACCGACTCATTTTGAATGAAATAAAAACTACATTTTATAATTAAATATTTTATCCAAATCTCGAGTCTGAACCGGGTCAGACCCGAATCTAACCCGAGACCGACTCACTTTTTGCAAGTAAGTTTCACAATCCGACTCCACCAACCCATTTCAATTTGGCAAGATTTTGTTGGTTAAAATATGCAAAAAGGAAGAAATTTTTAGTTGAAATTGTTGTAAATTTAAATGTTTGTATGCATAGGATGGAATGAGTGTATGTTAAATTTCAATTATTTACCTGTATGGAAGTGTCGCATGGAATTTTGTTATTTTGTTTGAAAGTGTGGAATGGAATTTTGTTGAAAGTGTTGAATAGCATTTTGTTGAATTAATTTTTGTTGGAATTGTTTCAATTTGTCGAATGGAATTTGGTTAAATTAATTTTTGTTGCAATTGAGTTTTGTGTTGAAATTGTCGAATGCATTTTGTATTGGATTAAATTAAATTACATTTTTTGTTGCATTTTGTCGATTATTTCATAATTGTTGCATTTTGTGTTGGATTTGTGTTGCCACAGTGGATTAAGCCCTCTTTTCGTGGTCTAAATACTAAAGTGAACTTATACACTAAAGTGACTACTTTGAATATTATTAGTGAGACATTACATTCAATAGGGGGTCAAGGGTTGCTTAATCAATTTATTAATGGGTCGTTCAGTAACTTATTAATTTGGAAAAATAATAGTCCTAGTGCATCACAGCCATTAGTAGATCTATTAAGCTATCAAATTACTAGTTCATCCCCTAATGCTTTATGGTTCAGTATAATGGGCAGATTATAGAATTTGGAGGGTCTGAATTTGCATTAGTTACAAGATTTGTTTTTGGATCTAGTGCTTTTGATCCCTGTGCCGATCATGATCATTCTAGCACTTCTATTTTTCGTACAATTTGTGGGGGTAAGAATCTTAGTGCTAGAGATTTATTGATGATTTTTAGGGATAAAAAAATAGAACGCACTAATCAGGATTTATACTTGAGGGTGGCTAATATATTAGCAGCGTGGAATTTTGCATTATGACTTTTTGAAAAACGAAAGATTGAGAGTTGGGTATATGTTCTGGTTGAGGATTTGGTTAGGTGGGGTTCATTTCCATGGGGGGCATATATTTTTCAGTGTTTATGTTACTATTTAGACCTTGCCCCCACCAAAGCAGATGGAATCAGTGGAGGGAGCTTTACTTTAGGCGGGCCCATTTGGGCATTACAGGTATAATTTATTTTTGTTAATTAACTTATTAAATAATAAGTAAAAAAAAAGTGTAATTTTTTTATGTTTTTTTGTAGGTGTGAGCCTATGAGGCCATTCCTCAGTTGGGTCTTGCATGCGCTATTCTGCGAAGGCCTAATGCACTCCCTCGATTTGTAGAATGGGAGTTCACGAGGCCAGAGACGATTGATTGGGGGCAATTCTTTATTCAAGAAGAGGTATGTAATTTGTTGCCTATCTAGATTATCCTTTAATATTTTTCTAATTATAAGTTCTTTATTTCACAGCTTCAAGTGACAACAAATTTGGTGGCTTCTCTTGCCGAGAAGGAAATGTTGTATTTTACTTCTTCGGAGATGGAAAATCTGATTGGGATACAGTTCCGACTGCCAAAGAATCCAGTACATGGTGCAGGACGGTGTGCAGGACAGGGTGCTGAACGGGGTGCTGGACGGGTTGTGGGGAGAGGAGCTGGTGGGGAGACAAATGGAGGATCACAACCACCAATGTAGGAGGACCACAGCCGAAGACCTATACACCATCACGTAGACGCACTCGTCAGAGGCATCATACATCTTCTTCTAGTGGGGATTCTGGGGATACTATGAGACATCGTCGATCTGGGAATATATTGGATAGTATCCGGACCATTATTCATGAGACACTGACAGAGAGGGTGATCCCCCTAGTTACAGACGTATTCCGTGCATCTAGATGTCGTCATTGCACAGATGTAGATGATGCAGCCTTTAGAGAGGTTTTGGCTCGTGATAGGAGTCGTAGGGCTCATATAGAGTCAGAGCAGGAGACGGAGAGTAGGAGGAGGAGTGTATCTGGTGGTGAGACCAGACAGAGGCTGGAGGAGACGGAGAGGAGGAGGAGTGTATATGGTGGTGAGACCAGTTAGAGGCTGGAGGAGCAAGAGGGATACGGATACTAGTAGGGGTTAGAGACTTGTACTCCACGAGGATGAGTGTCATAGTGTTTCTGGTGATCGGGATCAACGACAAATAGTTTTATCTGACACTGATGCACCTACCTTGCACCCTGGTGGTCCTGGAGAGACCAGTAGGCAGCCGAGGGGTACTACTGATCGAAGTGATTTTCTATCCTTACTAGCATACGATATTCCAGATCTGGTAAGTATTATTAATTAATTTCCATTATGTATTTTTTTAATCTTATTTATGTTTTTTATTTTATTTATACAGCCGGATAATGGATGATCATGGTGAATTGGGTTAGAGGTGCATTTGAATTATAATGAGTGGAGATCTGGTGATCCCAGTGCAATCAGAATACAAATGGATGGTCTTTAGCAATTACCACAGAGTTTTTTCAGCTATTTGGAGAATCTCAGCATCGATGTATCCCAGGATGTTATAGAAGGGTATATTCAAGTACTGCATAGGAGGTTATATATGACTGCAGATACTCCTGTTCGGTTTATTTTACCAAAATTCTTTGTAAGTACAGTTTTCAACCATACATTAATTTATATATTATTTAGTAATAAGTATTTAATATTTTTTTTCTATTTTGTATAAGTTTTTGATGAGGCATCATTATCATCGAGATCGAGCACCCCGCTTGGAGCCAGGCAACCTCTTGGATTTCTATAAAGGTAAAGATTGTACGACATCAAAAGATTGGTATGGTGCAGATACGTCAAATGATAAAAACAAAGTCCGTGTGTCGTACCTGGATACAATGTGCTCATAGCATTCGAAATGCTAATGTGTTGGTCAGAGATGATCAATAATTGATTGTTGCAGCTAAAAGTCATCCGAAGTCAAGTCATAAACTAAATCGAAGACTCGACATTCTCTATCGGGCCTACGCCAATGGCAAGTGGAAAGACCTGTTCATTACCATCTTTTGTAACAGCAACAAATAAAACTCCTTTGTTTCTTCCCTTCAAATGGGTGGTGTTAGGTATTGATGTAGAAATACCACCTTTAATTTGATGTTTTGATGTGTCAAAACTGTGTACCAAAGTTAGGCCTTAGAGTTATTACCTCATGTAATCCTTGTATAGGATGATCGAGTTGTAATAGTCTAGGAGAAGAAAAGTGTCAAAAACTGTGGAATAGTTTTTGAAGTGGAAGCCGTCCAGACGAGAAAATTGTCAAGAATAGTGGACGAGAAAACTGTCCAGACTATTGGACGAGAAAAACTGTGCAGACAATTTTTAAACTGTCAAGGATCGTATAGCAAAGAAAACTGTGAACACAATTTTCATAAAGAAACTGTCGAGAGGCGCTCACAGTTTCAGAACAGGACAGTTTCATGTCAAAGAAACACATGAAAAGCAAGATGCTGAATAGTCATAAAAGAGCATTGAAGACTCAATGATAAAGAACGAAGATACACTCAGTTATGACTGAAGTACAACGTAGTTCGATTTTGACACAACAAGTACAAACTGAGCCTGCAAAAAGCATGGCTGTAATTCAGAAAAGGCAGAGGAGCAGGTCAACTTTACAGAGAAGGATGAACTTTGATTGGACATCCATCGAATTGTGTCTATCGGCTATTTTCTGTAGATTCAACTATAAATAGCAGAAGAACCAGAGATACAACAACGAATCCGAACGCTTAAAAACCTTGTTGTCACCCTGCCGAATTTAAAGCTCAAGCGTTAAAAGCTCTCAAGCGAGAAGGCATTAACTTCATGGTTCATTTATTGAACACGAGGCATTATTGCTAAAGGAATTTTTAAAGATTCACCATGTGACCTTGTGTACACGAGGATTAAGTCTTTCGACTTAGTCTACTTTCTTGGTGTTCTTACTTTCAAGTAAGAACACAGCTGCCTAATTCTCTAAGTAGAAGAAGGTTCTTACAGGCTTTTGCCAACCTGTGTACGTTCTGGGAAAAACTCAACCATCCACCCACAGGAGAAGGAGAAGGGAGGTTTGTCCTCAATCCATTTTCGACGACTGCCAGGTGCCACCTGGCTTTGAGGAACTGAAGAAGGCGTGAAGATCAACTACCTGGGCGAGTGATCCATTCTGCTGTGGACGGTGGTTTTCACAGCATTTGGCTATAGATCGTGAGGATTGTATCTTCATTACTTAGTGAATTTCTGGATTAACTTCTGAAGAGTGGACGTAGGACTTAAGGCTCCGAACCACTATAAATATCTTGCCTCATTTACAGTTTTACTTACTTCTTGCACCATACAGTTTTCAATTGTGTTTTGAAACCTTCAACACTTCTCTAAAAGTGTTGAAGCGTATAACTGTTAACTTGATATAACTGTAAACTGGATACCTAAAACTGTTGGCTAACACAAACTGCCTTTTTGAACTGTTGATTAAAATTGAGTCTCCAGTTTGAAACTGAACTACCCGTTTTAAGAGTGCAAATAATTGTTCTTATACTTCCACTGCATATTATTTCGTACTCTGATCTGGGACCAACAAGTGGTATCAGAGCAGGTCGGTCTTTCTATATTGTCCTCTTTTGAGTCGCTTAGGACCGGATCCATATTTCCTTGCACTCTTATTTGTTTATTAAGTGTGATTAGCGAGCATATTATCTTAAGATAATGATGAATTATTCAAGCCTTCCCAAGTACAACTCGGAGAAGTTCGCAGTATGGGAGCAGAAGTGTCTCATCCAACTGATAGATCAGCATCCAGAGATGGATGAAGCCTTGAAGAATGGACCTCTGAAGATCCAGAAGATTAATATCCAGCTCGCATGAGAAGATGGCCAAGGTGGTGTCCAAATGGTAGATAAGTAACTGGAAGAATGGACACTTGAAGATAAAAAACGTCATCAGCTTGATCCCATCGCTCAAGAAATGATCATGCAATCTCTCCCAGAATATCTCATGGACGAAGCCATAGTGAACAACAGTGCTAAAGAACTATGGGATTGGATCAACGAGCTTACTAAGAAAACTGAAGCGATGAAGCGCAATAAGAAACAAATGCGTTGACAAAAACGAATCTTTCCAGATGTTGCCTAGCGAAATGATCAAATCAATGGAAGCAAGGTTCAACGCCATTGTCAGTGAGATGAAAGGTCTTGGAAAAGAAGAAAGTGCGGCTGACATGAATGCCAAAATTCTTTCTAGAATGCTCAAGGAAGACTTGTTTGTCAAAACCACCAGTTTAAAGACCATGGATCTATCGAAAATGTCCACCAAAGAGCTGTTCGCCAAACTTCAATCCCATGAATGGGATATTCAGATGGTGAACAAGAATGAAGCTGTTAGAACCCCAAATTCAGCAGTAAATGATGACACTGCATTCTTCGTAAAAAGAGACTTCCAAAGATGACAGAAGAAGCCAGTTCAGTTCGAGAAAACTGCCTACCAATCCTCACCAGCGAAGGATACCTCCACCTCAGTTCAAAAGAAGGAAACTGAACTGTCAGTTGCCAAACTGGAGGAATAGATGAGGAACCTGGCTGCACTTCTCGAGAAGGCTAAAGGAAAAAGAAAGGAAGCTCAGTCCAGTGAGCAAAGGTTCACAAAGCGAGAGCGATGCACGTGCTATGAATACAACTCTCCAGATCACCTGAAGTACGAATGCCCTCTAGTTTCTCAGGAGGAGAGAGACAGAATGAAGAAGGTGTTTGAAAGGAGAGCTTCTAAAGTTGTGGCCCAAGCAATGCTTACAAGAACTGAAGTGCCAGACGTTGATGATGGGTATTACACGTCTGAGGGTGAGAATGATGAGGAAGCACTCCTTGCCTTCATGGCTGCTATTGATGGAGATGTTACCGACGAAGAAGACAACGCTTCAAACTGCGAAATAGTGGTAGCAACTCATCTACCCTCATCTCTTGCATCTACATGCTTTGAAGAAAACTCTGAATTTTGTCACTCAAATTCAAAAGATGTTTCTCTTGAAAACATTATTAAAGAAGTAGAAAATTTTCATGAGATTAAAGATGCATTAGCCAGTGAAAATGTCTCACTGAAATCAGAGATTTCAGCTTTGACCGATGAAATCGTAAAGACGAGGTCAATCAGTGAGGATTTTGAAAAACTCAAGGAAGAACATTCCAAACTGCTTAAAAGTTTTGAAAATTTTTCAATGGAATGTGATTCCTTGAAGAAATTTGAGTCTGTCTAATGTGAATATACTTTTCAAAAGGATCTCAAGAAAATTAGAAGAAATTTTAAATGCTCAAAAACAATCATCCGATAAACACGAAATTGGATTTTTGGAGCACCAAAGTGAAAAGATTTTGAGCGAACATGCATCTACTTCAAGAACTAAGAAAACATTTTTAGGCTATGTCAAAGCCAAACTTAGTCCAGGCATTATGTTGGAGAAAGGAAAAGTCAAATCCAAAGAGCTAGTTAAGCAAAAAGAAAAGACCAAATGCTGGTCAAAAATTGACCCGAAATAGGCACCTCGACAAGGAATTAATACAGTTCGTAAACTGTACAAACAAACTGTCGAGAGGAAAACTGATTTTCCTTCAAAACCGGATAAGCGTAGTGTTCAAACTGCAAGGAATCCAGTTTTACCAACAAGAAAGACTGAGCAACAATTACATGTTGCAAGGAAGTCAGTTTGACAACCGGATATAAATCCGAGAGGTTATAATAGAACTCAGTTTTATTATAACAGTTATCCGAATAGGAGGAACACCTATTCGATGCCTGAGTCAAGACAGTTTTGTCATTCTAAGACTATGATGGCTAAACACCCGAGAACAGTTTCTCGAGACTCTTTCAGGAACAACAGTTTCAAAAAGAGTTCACATTTCCTAACATGCATTCAAACAACATACATTATTTTAGAAGAAAGGTTAATCAATCACTAAAGAGTGATTCAGTTTCACAAACTGTAAGAGTGAAACAGGTCTGGATACCAAAAGGATAGATCTAGAAAACTGACTTTGCAGGACTCGAAAGGATGCGGGGACCTAAATGAAATTTTTTGTCTTGCAGGGAAAAAGTTCTCAAAAGAAAGCAAGATCATGGATCTTGGATAGCGGGTGCTCAGCACACATGACAGGAGATATGGATCTACTCAAGAATCTTGTGATGTGCAGAGGACCATCTGACACTTTTGGGAACAAGGCCAAGGGTCGAGTATTTGAAAAAGGATGCGTGGAGCACAATGAAATCATCATTCAGAACGTGTCCTTAGTCACCAACCTGAAGCACAATCTTCTTAGCATAAGCAAGTTGAGAGATAGTGGCTACATTGTTAGTTTTGATGAATCAGAGTGCCAGTGGAGAAGAAGGAACCTGCCTCCTGGCGCACAGTTCCTCAGATGGAGTAAACTGGTTGTGGCACAAAAAGATTGAGTCATTTGAGCTTCAACTCGATCAGACATCTAGCAAATCATAATTTAGTTGAAGGAATGCCACAGAAGAAGTTCCAAAAGGAAGGAGTCTGTAAAGCTTGCCAGCTCGGGAAACAGACAAGAGCCTCGTTCAAGAACAGGCCAGTTACAACAAGCACAGACCGAATCTTGGAACTGCTCCACATGGATTTGTTTGGTCCAGTTACTCCGCCCACAATTGGAGGAAGAAAGTATACATTAGTAGTTGTTGATGACTACTCAAGATACACATGGGTGGTGCTGCTCAAGTCCAAAGATGAAGTCAAAATTCAGCTGCTAGAATTGATTACCCGTCTTTAGAATGACAAAGGGGTGACAGTTAAGAGGATAAGGTCTAATAATGGAATAGAGTTTTGCAATGGACTCTCATGGATTTTTGGGCTGAAATAGGAATCGAGCATGAGAAGTCTACTCCAAGAACTCCTCAACAAAATGGCCTTGCTGAGCGGAGGAATAGAACACTCAAAGAAGCAGTGAGGACCATGTTGACCGAGACCGACCTTGGAAAAAGATTTTGGGGAGAAGCCCTGATGAAAACTTGCTACACGCAAAATCAAAGTGCATTCAACACGCGGCTGCACAAGACTCCCTATGAAATCTACAATGGTCGTAGCCTTCTATAGCTCATCTTCGTGCTTTCGGTTCTCAATATTATATTCACAACAATGGGAAGTCTAAATTGAATACCTCCAGCCCTAAAGCTGATGAAGGCGTGTTCGTTGGCTATGGATACCCTTCATATAAGGGATATAGGGTATTCAATAAGACAACCCAGCTTGTGGAAATAACAAGTCATGTTTTTTTATGAAGCTACTCTAGTGCGTAGGGCACTTCAGGAACTGGGTCTGGAAAATCATGAGATCAAGGATGTCAATGAGGAACCCAAAATTGATATTGATCATAATCGAACAGTTTCTCTGACTAGATCTATGAATGATGATCCTGAGACTCCAGCAGCCTCAGCTGAACCCTAAACAGTTGAGAGGGCCAATGATGCTAACGTCATTGTTGAAGCCTTAAAGTTCATTAACATAGAAGATCAAAGTGAAAAGAAGCCCCCAGAAGCCAGCGCAATAGTTTTGGAAGCAGAGCAACCTGATACCAAGGAAGTCAACCTTGAGACCGCTGAGGAAGCAACTTCAACTGACGAGCCAGTTGCAGTTCAGAATCCAGTTGCTGCTCAGAATCCAGTTCCAGAACAAGGAGGTGAACCAGTTCCAGAACAAGGAGGTGAACCAATTCCAGAACAAGAAGGTAAACCAGTTCCAAAAATTGGAGGCGAACCATCTCATCAGGAACCTCCAGCAGTTTTTGAGACTCCAGTTGCTCCCGCTGAAGCCGTAACTGTAAAGAAGCCTAGTTGGCTAAGAGATCATCCTATCGAAGCCATTCTGGATGATATTGGGAATCATGTTCGAACCAGTCAATGCACTACATTGATGTCTTGCTTCATATCTCAAATTGAACCTGTGAAGATTGCTGAAGCTCTTCAATCAACAGATTGGATTAATGTGATTTAAGAGGAACTAGGAGAGTTCACTCGCAACAATGTGTGGTATCTAGTGGATAGACGTACACATCAATCCGTGATCGGCACCAAGTGTGTCTTCAAGAACAAAAAAGATGAGACCGGTACCATTGTTCGAAACGAAGCAAGATTGGTTGCCAAGGGGTACGCACATGCGAATGGATAGACTTCGATGAGACGTTCGCACCAGTTGCCAAACTGGAAGCCATTCTTCTGTTCTTGGCGTATGTAGCTTATCATAACTTCACAGTTCTTCAAATGGATGTGAAGAGTGCCTTCCACAATGGTGAATTGAAGGAAGAGGTTTATGTCGAGCAACCCCCAGGTTTCGAGCAAGGAAACCAAGTCTACAAGCTAAGGAAAGCCTTGTATGGATTGAAGCAAGCACCTAGAGCATGGTATGAAACTCTCTCCCTGTTTCTGCTCAAGAATGGATTTGAAAAGGGTGCAATCGATCGAACCCTGTTCAAGATAAAGGATGGAGAGGACATCCTGCTTGTTCAAATAAATGTAGATGACATTATCTTCGGAAGCAAAAACACAAAGCTATGTGAGAAGTTTGCTCAGTTGATGCAGAATAAATTTCAAATGAGTATGATGGGCAAGATGACATATTTCCTTGGATTGCAAGTTGATCAATCAGATGAAGGAATTTTCATAATTTAGAAGAAGTATACTCAAGATTTGATCAAAAAATTATGTCTGGTGAAGACAAAGTCCTTGAGAATTCCCATGAGCACCAATTCTCATATCACTCTTGATGAAGAAGGAGAACATATCGATCTGAATGCTTATCGGGGGATTATTGGATCACTATTGTATCTAACTACCAGTAGACTCGATATTTCTTATGTTGTGGGAGTGTGCGCAAGATTTCAGGCGAATCCTAAGAAGTCCCACATGGAAGCATCTAAGAGGATCATGAGATATCTCAAGAAGACTGAGTCTTTAGGTATTTGATATCCCAAAACTGATGGAGTCATGCTGAATGGATTCTCGGATTCAGATTCTGGAGGCTGCAGAATTGATCAAGAAAGCACAAGTGGAACCTGTCAGTTTTTAGGTTACAAACTGATTAGCTAGTTCAGCAAGAAAATGCTAGCTATGTCAACCACTGAAGCTGAATATGTAGCAACTGATAGCCGCTGTGCTCAAGTGCTTTGGATAAAGCAGCATCTTAAGGATTATGGGATAGAAACTGGATGTGTACCTATTTACTACGATAACAACAGTGCAATTTGTATTTTGAAGAATCCAGTTCTACACTCCAGGATGAAGCATATTGATGTTCGCCATCATTTCATTCGAGATCATGTTGAGAAATAAGATATCTCGGTGGAATATATAAGGACGGAGGACCAGTTAGCGGATATTTTCACTAAACCGCTACCTGAGGCTCGTTTCAAAGAGTTGTGCATCAAACTAAGTCTTCTGGAGTTTGATGAAATCTCGAAGGAAAGAGATGAGAACTGATCGGAGCGAAACTATTGAACTGAGCGTGTAAAACTGTTTGACATGTTAATTATGTCAGTTGTGCTTATTTGTGATAAGCTCATTATTTTACTCGCTTATCTATATTATTTTCTACTATTTTATGTAGTTTTATTGATTTTGTATATATATTTTATGCATGAGTCTATATTGGGTGGTATTATGTGCATCTTGGTGTTTTTGCAGGTTTTAGGCCTAAATTCACTTGAAAACTGTTCCGAAAGCAGTGCCTTGTAAGAGTAGCAGTGAAGAGTTCTTCTACAAGAGGAATTCGGGCTATTGGCGCATGGAAATGGATGAAGCTTTGAGTTAGCTCTCCAACGCAACTGGAATCGGGCCAATCGGAGTTCGGGAGAGGAAGTTATGGCCAAAACCGTGAGACCACGCAGAAGGGGCGAGAGACCACGTCGATCGACGTGAATCCACATCGATCAACGCCAAAGAGAGAGCCACGTCGATCGACACCAATCAGCAACGATCGACGCGGGTCTGCTGGCGCAGAAATTTAATGAAAATTGGATTTATTCATATCTTTAGCCTTAGATTTGATAGGATACACATCCACCCCTATAAATACCTAACTAAATTCGACTTTTTGAAAGCAACTCTCATATTTTCAGATCAATTATCATAGTTTCATTCCACAATTTAGTTTCTAGAGTTTGGAGACTTGGGAAACACGAAACCCTTTATTTTTCTTGTAAGTTCTTTATGTTTATGCAATTTAATATGTTTTCTTTTGGATTTCTATCTGCGATGAGTAGCTAGAAACCCTAGCGGGTTTTAGGGGTTGATATTATTATGGATGCATGTTAGGATTAATGAATTAGGTTCATGATTCCTGTGTTTATTTTATAATTCTAATTTAAATCAAGGACCGAGAGGTGACGATTAATTTAGATGTCTAGCTATTGATAGAAGGACCGAGAGGTGAATATTGATAGTGGGATTAGGAATGCATGATACACTCTACACTATCCAAAGAGATGTACTAGACTGTAGGAATTGAACTGATTTGCTTATCAGATTGACTAATTTGGTGTACTTGAGACCGAGCGGAGATAGTCACTAATTAGTAATCTAGGTTATATTTGCCAAAAAAGGAAATATAGCACTATTGCAGTATTCCACCTGTTAAATTAATTGGTTCCTACATGTTATCCATAATAAGATTTCTTCCCTAGAATTTGTGTTCTTTTAAATTTGATTTCAAAACATCTTTAATTTTCAGCATTGTCATCTTTATTTTCCAAATCAAAACCCTGATTTTCTGTTCACTCAAACAATGAATCTTAGGATTATAGCTAGTATATAGGATAGTTTTCCCACATAATTCCCCTGGATTCGATAACCTTAGGGTTTACAAATTTATTTACCACTGTTTCTATAATTAATCTGTAGATTTTACAGTGATCAATTTGTAGAACAATTTGCTCAATATTGAAGTCAAAGGGAAAATGACTTTTTCATTCATTGGAAAGGGAGGAGAATACATCATCCAAACAAAAAAAAGAGATTACAAGAGAAATTTTAAAAAAAGAGTTCAGTTTTTTTTTCAGCAGGAAGGACGACGCCTCGGTGGAAAGAAGTCGGAATCCTCAATGTTGGACCAGCCTTGGACAAAAGTCGGAATCTGCTGCTCCAGGAGCGAGCTCAGTTGCATCCCGTAAGGAACGGGGATAGCAGACAAATTCTCAAAGGCATATCTCACCCGGTCAAAGACAAAGGAAGCCCAGTTGACCTCCTCCTCATCTACGAAGGCCATCATAGCCTTCCAAACCGGCAGTGAGAAGTCCATGTCCAACGCTGAGTTACCGACGACCATCTGATTGATGATGTTGAAAGTCAGGCGATATCGAGACATTAGGAACCTCGATGGGGCCGTCGGATGGAAACCAACGTTCGCGTCTCTCCACCGCTTCCATACAGACCATTCTGACGACGTATCCTCCTTGAGGTAGTCCATGACTGGCGCGCCACCGTGAGGAAGTCCAAAGCTGATGGAAAAGTATTTCAGAGACCAACAAAATTAGTGGTCGTTGATGTTGCCGTGGATTTCCTTGTCCTCCGTAACATAGCTGCCGTTGGCAAACACCCTCAGCACATATTCATGAAAGGAGAAAGGCTTTCTGGCCACAAACGACTCAAGGCCGTTTGTCCTCAGACCCCCCGTCACTGCGTCAAAGACCCGTGGGCTTTCCCAATACTGAACCATCAAGCCATGTGGGTTGAGGATTTTGTTGCGCACAATGGTGATGTCAGATGGACAAGTCATGATTCTTGGATGAGTGAATTTGAGTTATCTTCATCTAAAGGAGGATGGTTGTGTGCATTCTTATGATCGTAAAAAGGGGTATTTATAGGCAATTTTTTGTGCGTCGATCGAAAGGGTAACAAGTCAATTTAATGAAGGACACGACTCTTTACAGTTCAGAGTAAGAAGCCGATGAGTCAGCATTCAATGCCCAACAACTGCATCGAGCCATCCTGAATGGGCATGTGGCCAATAAGTCAGAAGGCTAAGAGTTCAGAGTCAGTGATGGGTCAAACCAAAAGTCGTACGATTTCCCAAACTGCGCATTAAAGTCTAAGGATGGACTTCAGGAATTGAGTGCTTACGAAACTGCGCAAAGAACTGTCAAAGTCTCAATTTTTAACTATCGAAGGAAAGGACTGTTTCTAACTGTCAACTAAGGGTGACACAGTTTCTCAGTTTTTCGATAAGGACGATTTTGAACTGTCTCAAGCAGTTTTACGAAGACGTGGGATAGAGAAAATTGCCTTAGTCAAAGGCGCAAATTTTCAAATTCGACGAAGTCTTCGGCTGCACGTCGCATTAAATACGGGCAGCAAAAAGGCGTATTACGCGGAGCCACGTCGACCTTCCCACGCGCTACTGAACGGCGTGCCAGAGATGTGAACAGCCATCAGCGTCGATCTCAGTCGTCCATCGCAAAAAAGTGATTTTAATCTCAGCCAATTTTGTTTGACGATTGATTACCAAAACCTCTCAAATCCTTTGTGTCTTCGTCTTCGACACTCTCACTCGAACTCTCTACTCTCTGCAACTAAATCTTCAGAATCTCAAGCCTTCAACTCAAAGCCTTCTAAGTCACTCGCATTACATCTGTAATCATGCCAAAAAAGAACACTAAAATCGAAGGCACTAGCACCTCCGATAACCTTGAACCGTTCACAGTCGCGGAGAAGATTCCACATGATGATTTATTCCAAATCGTCGACTCTTACGGCCTCAACAACTAACAGCTTCGGGAATCTCAAGTCGTAAAAGAGAAAATTTTGAATTGGAAGGATTTTGCATCAATCTCATTAAATGAGGCAATTGCTACAAAACTTTCCAAGAAGCTCATAGCGGAGAAACTGGCGTAGTTCTTGACTGCTTCTCCCTGAAGATTCAACCCTCATCGCGTAGTTGACTTCTACGAACATGCAATAATTGATAAAGATCAACGGTTTTTCAAAACGAAAGTTGCAAAGAAGGATATAAGGGTTGATCCTGATCCCATCGCTCAATACCTTCATCTACCCAAGATAATAGTTTCCATTGCCAGTTATCTCGAGGATGACAATGAGGCAATGCAGAATTATTGGGCTAAGTGGAAAATGCCTGAGATGAAAGAAAAATTTAGAGATGCCACTAAGGTATCCGAACTGAACCCACTCTATAAGACACTCAGTGAGATCGCACTGAGGATGCTCTATTGTGGCATTGGATCTTTTTCTGAGCTAAGCCATCCCAAATACGCCCTGATGATGGTTCTTGATGATTGCTCTGGAGGGAACTGGGTAGAATACATTTTTGGACGCTTGTTGGAGAATGCGAAGAAAAACAAGGGCATCAGAAAAGATGACAGATTTTCTTCGAGTGTCAGTTTTGGTTTGAAGGTTGATACGTGCGTAAAATGACCCATATTTCGATGTGTGCGCATGCTTGTTTGTGGCTATTTTACTCCCGTATCATATGTTTTTGTCGTATTTTGGTTGTGTTTTCGTGTTTTGTGTGTTTGATTTGTGTAGGATAGGTTTTGGGCATAAACGAGCATTTTTGGTGGAGTTTTGGAGGAAAATCGCACGTGTTTGGAGTTTTGAGGCGTCGACCGGCCGAGCGAAGCAGGACCGGCCGAGCAGGGCAGACAGAGGGCTCGACCGGCCGAG
>JAPKLW010004380.1:0-27985 GCA_026898455.1 Plectranthus barbatus
AGAGCCGTTCTGACACAAAGAGATCTGTGTCAGATAAAGCGGTCAAAGGTATGGTTCCTTCCGGAAAAACATACCTGCCGCCGTCAGAAGGACATCCGAGGTCTGATACCTTTCCGGATGCGTCCAAACGGCTAGAAAGTTTGAATCGGTTCCTGCGGCTATAAATACGTCGCAACCACCAACATTCAAATATTAGATTCCACGAGCGATTGATTCCACGATTCCACTCATCTGCTCAACCACCGAAAGAACTGAAGTTATTGCAAGATTGCATAAAGTACTTTCGAGGCTTTTCATAAAGCTTTCCGTGTGTTGATTTATCAAACACGAGACTTCAAGCTCTAAGCTTGTAAGTTAAAGATCTCACTTGGTGTTCTTTCTCCTTCGAGAGAGTTCACAGCAGCTCCTGTGCTCACCAGCACTTGAGTTAATACGGGCATTCTGCCGTAGAGACTGTTACGTTCTTGGGAGAACTAAAACACCCAGCTAGCTGTGGAGGTTGAAGTGACGTGCTCGCACTCCATAAGCTGTGAAGAGTTGAAGAAGGATCCAGGAACGGGAGCGGTTGATCTAGTGAACTGGTGGACGAGGCATTCACCAGCTAGAGATAGATCGTAGGAGACCTGTACCTGATTACTCTTAGTGGAATTTCCAGTGCTTCGACTGGAGAGTGGACGTAGATCGATTGATCGAACCACTATAAAATCCTTTGTTATTTATCAGCTTTCTGCATTTCATTCATATTTTAAACCCAACACTCAAGTGCTGGAGTATATCCTGAAACTGATAAATAACTGTGCAAACAAGGCTAAAATATTCTAAGTATTGAATCACCAGCTGACCAGTTGTCAGCTGCGTACTGAGTAACCAGCACCAGCTGACCAGTTGCCAGTTGTCAGCTGTGTGTAAGTAGCGTGCAAGAAAACAATTAACTTTATATTATTTCCGCTGCGTAACGATTATACTCTGAAAAACCGGGACCAACAAGCTGGGACTCAACTGGTCATCAGTAGTATACTTGGTCATCAGTAGTATACGCCAGTCGCATATTTCCCCCTGCCAGTATGGCCTTCGTACCAGTCGACAACTGATACTCACAACTGGTTCCCGTGTACATGGACAAATTGAGAGCTAGGACTCAACTTTCACCAGTCGTTGATATATCACCAGTTGTCTGCTGACGACTTGAGAGATTGAAAGAATTGAGAGCTTGGACTCAATTCATTCCGCATAATCTTCTCTTCACTTCTTCATCATTGCTTGGAATTGGGAGCTGGGACCCAATTTGACTTCGACTGATGGAACATGACTGCTGGCAAATTTGAAATGAGAGCTGGGACTCATTTCCTTCGTTGTTTATGGAAAAGGTTCTGCCAGTAGATACCACTTGTGGTTTTGAGCCACCACTAAAGAAAATAAGAAGACTAAGAGCTTGGACTTAGTCTTAATCAGCATCCTTCAGAAAATCAAGAACGGAATGAGAGCTGGGACTCATTCTTCTTCAACACTAGGGCTCGCATCAATCTCCATAAGACCGAGTTTGATGCACAACTCCTTGAATCTTGCTTCTGGCAAAGGTTTGGTGAAGATGTCAGCTAGTTGATCATCGGTTCTGATGTACTCTACGCTGATATCCTTCTTCTCGACATGATCACGTATGAAGTGATGTCGGTTATCTATGTGCTTGGTCCTAGAGTGATGAACCGGATTCTTCGTTATGCACATAGCGCTGCTGTTGTCGCAATAGATGGGTACACAACCAGTGTCCACTTCATAGTCTTCCAGTTGTTGCTTGATCCAAAGAATTTGAGCACAGCAACTGGCAGCGGCAACATATTCAGCCTCTGTAGTAGATGTAGCAACAGAGTGTTGCTTCTTGCTAAACCAGCTGATTAGCTTGTGTCCTAGAAACTGACACGTACCACTGGTACTTTTTCTATCTATACGGCATCCAGTAAAATCTGAATCTGAATACCCAATGAGTGTAAGCTCATCATTCCTGGGGTACCATAAGCCAAGTGATTCAGTTCCTTTGAGGTATTTCACTATTCTCCTAGCAGCTTCCATGTGTGACTTCTTTGGATTGGCTTGAAATCTGGCACACACTCCGACTGAGTATGAAATGTCGGGTCTGCTAGCTGTCAGATAGAGAAGTGATCCAATAATACCTCTGTAGCTGGAAGGATCAACCGATTCTCCTTCTTCATCAAGAAAGATCTGGCAACTGGTGCTCATCGGTATTCTGAGAGCCTTAGTCTTCTCTGGGCAATATTTCTGAATTAGGTCCTTAGCATACTTCCTTTGATTAATAAAAATTCCATCAGCTGACTGCTGGACTTGGAGTCCTAGGAAGTATGTTAATTTGCCCATCATACTCATCTGGAATGAGTTTTGCATCAGTTGAGAAAACTTCTCACAGAGAGATATATTCTTTGACCCGAATATAATGTCATCGACATATATCTGCACCATTAGCATATCATCAGCATCCTTGATGATGAAGAGAGTCCTGTCGATCTTCCCTTTCCGAAATCCATTACTGATTAGGAACTGTGATAGCGTCTCATACCAAGCCCTGGGCGCCTGTTTCAATCCATACAGGGCCTTTCTCAGCTTGTACACTTTGGTGCCTATTTCAAAGCCTGGAGGTTGTTCGACATATACTTCCTCCTTTAGCTCGCCATTCAAGAAGGCGCTCTTCACGTCCATCTGAAATACCGTGAAACCATGATACGCTGCATACGCAAGGAACAGCCGTATCGCCTCCATTCTTGCAACTGGTGCGAAGGTCTCGTCGAAGTCGATACCTTCACATTGCTTGTAACCTTTGGCGACTAATCGAGCTTTGTTTCTGATTACAATGCCATTCTCATCTCGCTTGTTCTTGAACACCCACTTGGTGCCAATCACTGACTGATGTGATGGTCTCTCTACCAAGTCCCAAACATTGTTGCGAGTGAATTCCGCAAGTTCTTCTTGCATGGCATTAATCCAATTGGCAGATTCTAGCGCAACTCCTATGGAAGTAGGTTCCTCTTGAGAAATAAAACAAGTCAGGAGCGCACTGCCGTGTCGAGTCTGAACAGAACCTTCTGGATCACCGAGAATAGCATCGGATGGGTGATTTCTCAGCCATTTGGGAAGATGAGAATCTGCTGGCGTTGGTTCTTCTGTCCTGATGACTGGTGCTTCCTGAACTTCACCAGTCGGAGCTGCAATTGCAACTGGTGGTTGACCTTCACCAGTCGGAACAGACTCTTCGTCAGCTTCACTCTCTGACTGATCTCCTGATCCTTCTGCGGTATCTGCATCGTCAGCTGGTCCAACCACTCCAGCTGGTTCACTCCTTCTGGTTCAAAAATTCCAGACGGAATTCCCCCTGGATTATTGCCAGTTCCACTCAGGGAGATTGAGTGTAAGGTCTCAGCAAGGTCAATTGCATCACCGACCCTCCCGGATTGCTGATGGGCAACCGAGGATGCTGGTTGTGAAGATGATCCAGTCATAGGTCTAGTCAAACCAGTTGGTTGAGCATTGGAAGAATTCCTGCCCAACTGATCTACGACATCATTGACCTCAGGAACATCTTCAGCCAGTTGTCGTAATGTCCTGCGCACTAAAGTAGCTTCATCAAAAACAACATTGCATGTTATTTCCACAAGTTTGGTGGTCTTGTTAAATACTCTATAGCCCTTGTGAGAGGGATGTCCATATCCGACAAGGACACCCTCATCAGCCTTAGGCGAAAAAGCATTTAACTTCGACTTACAATTATTATGGACATAACATGGTGAACCGAAAGCACGAAGATGATCTAGAGAAGGCTTACGACCAAAATAAACTTCGTAGGGAGTTTTCTTGAGTCTGTCGTTGATCCCGCTTCTATTCTGAGTATAGCAAGCCGTCACCAACGCTTCTCCCCAAAAACTCTGTCCTAAGCCGGATTCTGCCAGCATGGACCGGACCGCTTCTTTCAGCGTCCTGTTCCTACGTTCTGCCAGTCCATTCTGCTGCGGTTGCCTTGGTGCAGATTTTTCATGCTTAATGCCAGCTTCCGCGCAAAAATCCATCAGCAGACTGTTGCAGAATTCCATCCCATTGTCTGACCGTATCCGCTTTACCATAGCTTCTCTCTATTTCTGTGCTTTGACAATCAAATCTGGAAGAATGACTTTCACTTCATCCTTGGTTCTGAGAAGCTTTACCCAGGTATAGCGCGAGTAGTCATCGACTACCACCAGCGAATAACGTCTTCCTCCAATGGTTTGAGGTGCTACTGGTCCAAAGAGATCCATATGTAGCAATTCGAGTACCCGACTGGTACTGGGGCAGACTGGCGACTGGTTCTTGAAGGACTTTTTAGTTGGCTTGCCCTGCTGGCATGCTTTGCAAATCCCTTCCTTCTTGAATCCTCCCTTGGGAAGTCCTTCCACAAGATCATGCTTGGCCAGGTAGTTGATAGTTCTGAAATTCAGATGACTCAACCTTTTGTGCCACAGCCAGTTAGTTTCCATAGAACTGGTGGCCACGAAGCATGAATCTGTCTTCCCGCTTTGCCAGTCAATGGTATAAAGTCCTCCGTTCTGAATACCTCTCAGCTTGATCACGCCAGTCTTCTCGTCCTTGATCTGGCACTCTGATTTCCCAAAGTGAACTGTGTAGCCACTATCGCATAGCTGACTGATACTCAGGAGGTTGTGCTTGAGAGAGGTAACAAGGGATACATTTATAATTCTGACATCGTCCTTCTCGATGCAGCCCTTGCTAATAACTCTGCCCTTAGAGTTATCACCAAAAATAACTGGAGGTCCTTTGACCTTGATAAGATCTGCAAACAAATCCTCTTCACCAGTCATGTGAGCTGAACACCCACTATCTAAGATCCACTCTCTCGACCTCTGAAGCTGTGTTGCATGATCCTGTACCTGCAAGAAAAATGAAGAATTTATTTAGGTCCCCGATCTTCTGCGGGTCCTGCAGGGTTAGATCGCTGAATGATTCCTTTCGGAATCCAGACTTTAGTGATTTTCAGCTTGGTTTTACCCTTGCTGATATCATCAGTAGCCTTTCCCTTCCTATTGATGTAATGCATGAGTTTGGTTTGGGAAGGTGTGGCTGTGTGTGTAACTCCTTTGGAAGTATTCTTCCGCTGAGAGTTTCGAAAATATTTTTCCGGTTGTGTGTGTTGCCTTCGTGGTCTCTGGAAGTGTGGACCACCATGGCTAGCCTTCACAGCCCTTTGAGAAAACTTGTGATTGGGCTCAGGCCTCTGATAGATATTCCTCCTATCAGGTATTATCCTTCTCTCAGAGTTACTCCGAAATTTGGATCCCTTGTAGGTATGCTGGTGATTGGCATACTTACGAGGTTGTGTGTGAATTCCCTTGACAGCTGGTGCTGGCTGTCGGATTCCACTGGTAGCTGACGCTGACTTCATTGCCTTAGAATTATTCGGCTTAGTCTGCGTCTTAGGGTGTGCTGGCGTCCTGTCAGCAGAGGATTTTGCCAGTGGAGGTTTTTGTCGTGATGACTCACCTATGTATCTGGTCTTATTATTCCTGTGCTGATCAGCCATACGGGACTTACTGGTATTACCAGCTGGTGCTGATGCATTTACCAGTTTGCCCTTACCCTTATAAGCTGTGAGTTCGGGTTGGTTTATGCTCAAATCCTTTTCAAATCCCAACCCAGATTTATCAGTAGGCTTTCTCCAATGAGATAGAGCCTCTTCCAAATTCTTGGAGCCTTTGTTCAAATGATTTATTTTATTGTCTTGCTCAAGGACAATCTTTTGAAAGGTATCTCTCTCAGTTTTTAAAATTTCAAAATTTTTGAGCAAATCTGAGTGAGTTTCTTTCAGAGTGGCTAACTCTACACCGAGTGACCTAGATTTTTCAATCTCATTGGTAAAAATAGAAATCTGATTTTTTTAGCGAGGTGTTTTCGCTAGCCAAGATATTCTTTATTTCGTAAAATTTAAGAAATTCTTGCTGAAGAATATCTATAGTGACAACCTCTGAGTCGGAGCAATGCGACTCAGCATCGTCTAGGATGCATGGAGATATGATGTTAAGTGAGGGAACAGATTGTACCTGGTCGTCAGCAGCAAGTGCTTGTTCCTCCTCACTGTCAGCACATTCTTCATGTGCTTCCTCTCCGAAAGCTACCATCAGCGCCAGTAGCGCTTCCTCCTCTGACTCTTCATCTGACTCATACTCTCCATCATCATGGTCAGGTATATCAGGAACCTCTGTCCTTGTCAGCATGGCCTTAGCAACGGCCTTGGATGCACGCTCTTCAAAGAGCTTCTTCAGCCTTTCCCGCTCATCTTTATCCACCTGTGGACATTCAAATTTAAGATGATCAGGGGATTGGCATTGATAACAAGCGCGGGGAGCTCTATTGACAAATTTTCCATCAGTTGAGCTAAGAGATACTCCCTGTTTCGACTTGGCTTTCTCCAGAAGAACAGCCAGTCTCTTCATTTGTTGCTCAAGGTCTGCGATAGAGCTCTCGCTGCCTTTTGAGTTAGATCCCGATGGGGATGGGATCTCTTTCTGCTGGTTGTGCGGCCCAGCAGGTCTGTCAGTGTGAAAAGGCTTCTTGTGCTTCCACTTGAAATCCCTCTTGACGAAGTAGGCTTCGTCTTGTGTTTTGATGCTGGGAGATCCAACGGTCCGAATGGCTTCATTTTTGTTCACCATTTGGATATCCCACTCATGTGCTTGGAGTCGAGCAAATAGCTCCTTGGGAGTCATCTTGGATAGATCCTTCTCCTTAAGAGATGTAGTCTTCACAAACCAGTCCTCCTTGGGCATCTTTGACAGGATCTTTGCATTAAGCTCTGCATTCGAGTACTCCTTGTCCAAAGACTTCAGCTCGCTGACTATAGCATTGAATCTAGCCTCCATCTCCTTGATGGTTTCACCAGTCAGCATCTGGAATGACTCGTACTTGTCCACCGCAACTTGCAACTTGTTGCGCTTCATCTGATCTGTCTCCGTACAGAGACTATCAAGGTAGTCCCAGACTGCCTTGGCGCTGTCAAATTGGAGGGCTTCCTCCATCAGCGGATCTGGAAGAGATGATAAGATCATCTCGAGAGCAACGGAGTCCAGCTGATTCCGCCTCCTGTATTCAGCGTTCCATTCTTCTGGGGGCTTTGGGATCTCAGCAGCTGGGCGATCTCCTAGCTGGTGTTGTGTCTTGGTGATCTCGATCGGCCCTTTCTCCAGCACGTCCTTCATCTCCGGATGGACGCTTTTCAGCTGAATGAACGACCTCTTTCGCCATATATCATGCTTGTCCGGATTGTAGTTGAGCAGCTTGGGGATATTCATCTTGCGTACCTGAGCTAAACAACAGACAGACAAAGTGGAGTGCAAGGAAACTTGGATCTCGGTCCTAAGCGACTCAGTGTACGACCAGTCTAGAAAGACCAACCGCGCCTGATACCACTTGTAGGTCCCAGTTTTTCAGAGTATATAAACGTTACGCAGCGGAAATAATATTAAGTGTTTTCTTGCACGCTACTTACACACAGCTGACAACTGGCAACCGGTCAGCTGGTGCTGGTTACTCAGTACGCAGCTGACAACTGGTCAGCTGGTGATTCAATACTTAGAATATTTTAGCCTTGTTTGCACAATTATATATCAGTTTCAGGATATACTCCAGCACTTGAGTGCTGGGTTTAAAATATGAATGAAAGACAGAAAACTGATAAATAACAAAGGATTTTTATAGTGGTTCGATCAATCGATCTACGTCCACTCTCCAGTCGAAGCACTGGAAATTCCACTAAGAGTAATCAGGTACAGGTCTCCTACGATCTATCTCTAGCTGGTGAATGCCTTGTCCACCAGTTCACTAGATCAACCGCTCCCGGTCCTGGATCCTTCTTCAACTCTTCACAGCTAATGGAGTGCGAGCACGTCACTTCAACCTCCACAGCTAGCTAGGGGTTTTAGTTCTCCCAAGAACGTAACAGTCTCTACGGCAGAATGCCCGTAATAACTCAAGTGCTGGTAAGCACAGGAGCTGCTGTGAACTCTCTCGAAGGAGAAAGAACACCAAGTGAGATCTTTAACTTACAAGCTTGGAGCTTGAAGTCTCGTGTTTGATAAATCAACACACGGAAAGCTTTATGAAAAGCCTCGAAAGTACTTTATGCAATCTTGCAATAATTTCAGTTCTTTCGGTGGTTGAGCAGATGAGTAGAATCGTGGAATCAATCGCTCGTGGAATCTAATGTTTGAATGTTGGTGGTTGCGACGTATTTATAGCCGCAGGAACCGATTCAAACTTTCTAGCCGTTTGGACGCATCCGGAAAGGTGTCAGACCTCGGATGTCCTTCTGACGGCGGCAGGTATGTTTTTCCGGAAAGGAGCCATACCTTTGACCGCTTTATCCGACACAAATCTCTTTGTGTCAGAACGGCTCTTTCTGTCAGTCCGAGGAATAAGACTGGCGTCTTGTGACTGATAGACTTTAAGTTATCCTTCCTTAAAGTCATCCTTTGTCAGTCGATTCCTCAGAGAATCTTCTTTTTGTCTCTACTACGCGGGGAGAGAGAATCTGGAATTCTGCTGGTAACATCTGACTGGTAGATCATACTGGTGATCTTGTGCTGGCAGTCTCTGCTGGTGACTTGCCCTGGCATCATCAAAGTCTACCAAATCTCTAGATGTTAACTCTTCTCGGAATCTCCCATGACTGGTGAAATCACTGCTGGTGAATAGTGTAAGGAACACGCATTCTCCTGGTAAGGTTTGTCAGCCGCCTGCTGATGAAACCCTTCCCAACTGGTGAACAGTAGCCAGTCATAAGCGCTTCATACCGCTGGTGAACAGTGTCAGCACGAGTCTTTGTCAGCCGCCTGCTGATGAAACTTTTCCCAACTGGTGAACAGTAGCCAGTGGTAAGCGCTTCTCATGCTGGTGAACAGTGTCAGCATGAGTCTTGGTCAGCTGCGACTTACAACTCAAAAGACCTAAACAGGACTTTACATTTAAGACTAGAGCTATGTAGAGACAACTGACGCTGGTAGGACTTAGGATTTGATCCACCAAAACTATAATCTAAACAAGTAAGCTACTGGGAAAGGAAACCTTAGACAGATTTCCCAACACAATATGTGTCACAATAGTTATTATTTAGTGACAGGCAACCCTGTTGGGATAACCCTTTTTTGTAGTAGTGATGTAAAAAAAATAGTGATTCAGCAAATAGGTAATAGAGTTAGTATTTGGGATGAAATTCCAAACAAAATTAAAAGTTAGGATAAAATTCCCTAACCTAGAAAACTTGGGATAAAATTCCCAGAAACTCAATTATTTGGGATAAAATTCCCTAACCTAGAGAACTTGGGATAAAATTCCCAGAAACTCAATTGTTTGGGATAAAATTCATAGTTTTACCAAAAAATAATTTAATTCAGCGAAAGCATATATCAGGAATGAGTGTCACAAATATGGAAGGGATTTAGCTAGAAATAAATAAAACAGGAAATTAAATTGCATGAAAAAAGAAGAGGGAATTTAGCAAAATTTGTCAATTATGAGTTCATATCTTCTCCTGAGTACAAGAAAACTAATCTATACTAATGCAGAAAAATAAAATATTTAACTGCAGAAGTAGTAGTAAAGAAGGATTATTGAATGACCTAGTCTAAAGTAGTATTTATTGTGTTGGTGGACTATAAAATATCTTAAAGAAATAAAAAGAATAGGAAAATTGAAGATAACTAGCTACGGTTTTAGGATTATCTTCATAGACACTAGGATCATGTTAGCTTAACGATCACTTGATTTTGGTATGGTATCAACTTCTTCAAACAAAGAAAATGGAAAGAACGAGGTCAGATATGGAAAATATGGCGTTAAAAACCCTAAATAATTCATTATTTACCATAAAATCACCATGTCAGAGCTTCGCCGGAATTCTCACTAGAGAAGTGTAGGAATTTTTTAGAGAAGTTAGTAGAGTATAAATGAAGAAATCTGACTTCTATGAATAGAAAGATGGGAGGACCACTTTGGAAAATTGCTAAAAGTTAAAAAGATATAGTACTTATCAATCAGTTGTCCCATTAGTCCATTTAACGTCAACTCTACGTCACATAATTGTCATCTTTACGAAAAATGTAAATACTTTATTGATTTATTAAATTAGTCAACTGATCTTATCTTGATACAAAAATGACGGGTTGCATAGAGATTATATCGACACTAGATTAAATTTAACTTACAATTAATAATTTAATTCCTCCAATAAAATAAAATATTAATAAATGAGAATTAATTCTCAAACAAAAGTTTTCTAAATCGTTACATTAAAAAAATTTTAAAATTAAAATTAATAACGAATAACTTATTACTTTAAAATTCTTCAGGGGTGTTATATAAGATCCATCACAATCAAAGTATGAAATATCCACAATACACATACACACAGAATAAAGCTAGTAAATCTATAAACTCTGGAAGAACCGCACAAGATTGTGTACCACTCAACTCTCAAATGTGTAGGATAATTGTGTAAGCACCTAATCTTCTATAAATTAATTCTACCATAGGCTTGCAGATATTCTAATTTTTCCACTGCTTCAATGTACACACATGACAGAGAATTAAATATACTTTATTTTTTTAATATTGTAGGCATTTTGTGAAGGATTGGAGTATATCGCCAAGCTAAAAAAAAAATTAGTGGGCCCTTTCAACAAATATAAATCAATTTCTTCATCTTCATCTACCTCTTCTCCTCAAAGGCTCAAAGGTACGAACCATGGTTTATTTAAATTGTGAATAGGACAGTGTTTGAGATAAATAAATAATACAGATAGCCTAAAACAATTTTTCTAGACTTGTGTAAACTATGCAATCTTGAAACAATAACAAAAAAAAATCTAGAGAAAATAAAACGTATCATAATAATCTCACATCAAGTGAATTTATGGCTCAAATCTCACATGAGTAAAAACTTGTTCTTCTTTTATAAATTTTAATTTGAAACTTAATCCAATCATGCAAGCATAAATATAAAAAATCAACTCTTCATGTGGTATTCTACTTTAATTGACTATTCAATTACATTTACAATTAATTCAAACTTCACTAAAAGATCAATTCTATATCTCAAAATCTTGCTTGGAAAGAAAGAAATGAAGTTCAAATTTTAACTCACAAAGTTTTTGAAGACCTTTTTTTATCTGTTTTAAATAAAATGACTAAGGAACAATTATAGTAAAAATATGAAAATTTAGATAATAAAGAGAAATAAAAATTATGTTACATCCCAGAAGGTTTTTTTAATTAAGTCGTAACTCGACGGTACCTTTGAAATCATGAAGGAGGTGGGCTCCAAATATTGTGGCCTCTAGCACCGACCGTGAAGATCACTCCTTTTCATTAATGTGAAAACTTCTAATCGAGTTGACTTAGTTGACAATGTCACTCTCCTCGTATCTTTGTTCCCATGCCATCGTTTCTTCTTCATCGTTGTCCTCCTTCTCCACTTCAATTGATTTACACTCCATCTGCTTCTTCTTTTATTATTAACAAAGGTGATATTTTCTTCATTTACTCGAAGTGTAATTTTTCATTTCCTCACATCAATGAGAGCTCCTCAAGTATTCAAAATATCTCGCTCCAAAGTAATTGGCATGTACTCATTATTCTTCATATCATGGACTAGTTAATACGTAGGAAATATTAAACTACCCATGCAGTACAATCTACTTTGTGCCATGTGATGGTAGTGAGCCTCATCTCTCCTTTATTCTATTTATTGTAGATGGATTACAATATCAAATTAGTGTTAGCTCTTGTTGAAGGATTTATATATTGAAAATATTATGATTGGTATATTATCTACAAGGTTTATTGGTTAATATACTCCAAATCATTAATGTTGTATGTTAATCTCCTATCTGAATTCACAAACATGTATCGCAAACTCTCTTATACTCTCATCGTGTTGATAGGGAGATCATACGGTGTGTAGTAGATTACAGAATATTGTATGGATCGATTGACCTAGCAAGATATAAACAGTATCATAACTGAGGCAGTCCCAGGATAGACTGTCGGTATAGGCTGCAACATACGCAGTAATAAGTCGCTTATCTTGGTTTCTTGGTATGCTAGTGCGTGCGGTACGCATTGATCAGACCTATGTTAAGATCGATTACTTTATCTGACATTAAAGGAATCGTGATCTTGATGGATTGATAGAATCCTAAGCCAAAATGAAGGTACGGGGATATACACTGAATTGTGTCTCACTTTGAGATACTATGGTGGAAAGTTCTTGTCGAACTTGTATTCAGTATCTTGGGTGGTAGCAGTTTGTGTATAATTGTATGTGACTGGAACTAGGTGTTGGGAAATCTGGCTAAGTTTCCTTTCCCTCAGTAGCACTCATAGAAATGTTGTGATTTTGATTAAGGGGCGGCGCACGAATCACAAGGCTATTTGTTAGATCATAGTTTTGGTGCATCAAATCCTAAGTCCTACCAGCGTCAGTTTTGTCTCTAGAATAGCTCTAGTCTCAAATGTAAAGTCCTGTTTAGGTCTTTTGAGTTGTAAGTCGTAGCTGATCAAGACTCATGCTGGCTACTGTTCACCAGCATGAGATGTGCTTACCAGTTGAGAGAAGTCTCACCAGCAAAAGCGACTGACAAAGACTCATGCTGACACTGTTCATCAGCATGGAGTAGAGCTATTGACTGGTTACTGTTCACCAGCAGAATATGTGTTCTGGCTGACACTATTCACCAGCGGTGAAGCCACCAGTCACGGGAGATTCGAAGAAAGGGTTAACATCAGACATATTGGTAGACTTAGATTGTGCAAGCGTAAGTCACCAGCAGAGACTGTCAGCACAAGATCACCAGAATGATCTACCAGTCGGATGTTACCAGCAGAATTCAAGATTCACTCTCCCAGTATCTTAGAGACAAAAAGAAGATTCGTCTGAGGAATAAACTGACAAAGTATGACTTTAAGGAAGGATACCTTAAAGTCTATCAGTTCAAGACACCAGTTGCGATTCCTCGTACTGACGAAATAATGCCGTTCTGACACAAAGAGGTCTGTGTCAGAAAAAGCAGACACAGGTATGGCGTTTTCCTGAAATTCCTACCTGCCGCCTTTGAAAGTACATCCGAGGACAGAGACCCATTCCGGATGTGTCCAAACGGCTAGAATTTTAAATGAGATCCTGCGTCTATAAATAGGTTGGAATCACCAACATTTAAGTCGCTTGCATCCTGAACATTCAATACTCTCCAACTACCGAAAGAATGAACATTCATTGCAAGCAAGCAAGTATCTTTCGAGGCTTTCTTTAAAGCTTTTCCGTATGTTGATATCTTTCAAACACGAGACTTTCAAGCTTCCTGCTTGTAAGTTTAGACCTCACTTGGTGTTCTTTCTCTTTCTGAGGAAGAACATAGCAGCTCTAGAGCCAGCCAGCTCTTGAGTTATTACGGGCAGTTTGCCGTAGAGGATTTACGTTCTTGGGAGAACTCAACACCCAACCAGTCAGAGGAGGAGGTTGAAGTGACGTGCTCGCACTCCATCCATCTGACGAGAGCTGAAGAAGGACAAGAACCGGGAGCGGTTGATCCAGTGGACTGGTAGACGAGGCATCTACCAGCTGGAGATAGATCGTAGGACTCTTTGTACCTAATTGCTCTTATAGTGAATTTCCAGTGAGTCGACTGGAGAGTGGACGTAGATCAGTTGATCGAACCACTATAAAATCCTTTTGTCTTTATCAGCTTTCTATATTTTCATACTGATTTGAAACCCAGCACTCAAGTGCTGGTGTATATCTGAAAACTGATATAACTGTGCAAACAAGGCTAAGATATTCTAAGTCTTGAGCTACCAGCTGACCAGCCAGTCGCCAGTCAGCTGAGTACTCATAGTGCCAGTTGACTTACCAGCTGACAAGGTCCCAGTCAGCTGAGTAACCAGCAGAGTGCAAGAAACGAACTAACACATTTTCCGCTGCCAAGTTATACCCTGATAAACCGGGACCAACACTAGGTAATCATATCCAGTATAGGATGGTGACATTCCCTGAGCAGCTCAAAAGGCTCATTATGCTAAAGTCTTGCAGGCTGTTTATGTTCAAGCATAAGTGAAAAGTTTTGAGTGGATTGACTCAGGAATAAAAGATGTTAATTGGTTTTGGAGCTTGCCAGAGCTAAAATTAATTAATGAATGTATATAATCTTAAATATGGGGATTTTCCGAGCCTATGCAACCCATTCCTCATAATGTGGTAGCAAATTGGTAGGACAAAAATTGAGACTCCAGTCACATAAATCAATATTAATAAATATGTTTTGGGTGGAATATGGGAATTAAATAATTGATAGGCCTTATTTGCAATTTGCATACTAGTCCCTAGTCTGGCTCTTGAAAGCTCAAGCTCATCTGAGATGAGATTTCTCCCATGAATACTCTTCAGATTCTCAGATCACTACACACCAAGATCATAAGTTGCTAAGCAGCAAACCAGTAGTTGGGAGCTGCATATAGGCAACATTGATATGAGAAGATGGAGAAAATTCTGCTTTTCGATATACACAAAATCCAAAGGGAATCTTCACCAGATTCTTTGATCGGAGCTGGGATATAGATCAGAAAATCAAATCTGGAGGATCTTTTTCTTCTTTCGCTCTCTAATTTTCAAAATTAATTTATTTAATTTGAGATATTTTTTCCTTCATCTTGTAGGACGATCCAAGTTTTACGTTGGGCAGGAGCCGAATCAAAGCATCGAGAATGAATAAAATAATAGAGCGCCCAGGTGCATAAGCTATCTTATTCATTTGAATATGAGCATTAATTCTAGGATTAATCATAGGCATATATAGTAATTTATTTTGATATCCAATGTTCTGCTTGGTGATAAGTTCATTATTTTACTCACTTATCTATATTATTTTCTACTGTTTTATGTGGTTTTATTAAGTTTATCCTTATATTTTATGCATGAGTCTATATTTAGGTGGTATTAGGCGTGTTTTGATGTTCATGCAGGTTTTAGGCCTAAATTCGCGAGAAAACCATTCCGAAAGCAGTGATGTGTAAGAGTAGCAGTGAAGAGTTCTTCCACATGAGAAATTCGGGCTATTGGCACATGACATTGGATAGAGCATCGAGTTAGCTTTCCAATGCAACTGGAATTGGGTCAATCGGAGTTCGGAAGAGGAAGTTATGGCCAAAACCGTGAGACCGCGCAGAAGGGACGCCGGAGAAAAAGCTCCGTCGATCCACGGCAAACTGGGCGTCGATCGACGGGAGTCTGGGCGCGAGAATTTGTTGAAAATCGAGATATTTCATATCTTTAGCCCCAGATTTGATAGGATATGCCTCCACCTCTATATATATCTCTGTAAATTCGATTTTTAGGTGTACTTCATTCCATATTTCAGATTTTGAGAGATTCCAAGCTTTAGTTGAGTTTTATGTTTGAAGACAGATTATTGGGGAAAGACATTTAGACCCAAGTTCTTATGCAATTCAGGTTTTATTTATCTTTGATGAATTCTACTATGATTATGTGTAACTAACTTCCTTCTCAGATTCTAGGGTTTCGAACTATCAATGTATGCATGTTTGATTAATTGAATTATTTTCCCTTTCCCTCTTAGTTTGTGAAATCTGATTTTATTCTTAATCTTGAGTATGCTGGCCACATCTTATGATTACATAGTTGAGAATTAGAGATGTAACTGCAATAGTTTTCAATGGAAAGAGATTTTCACAATATAATTTGATTTCTTGTCGTAACTGAAGGGAATACATTATAGGAATAGATCCGTAGAATTCTGGAGTTAATTAATTCATCTTAAGACCGACAGGAGATAGGTAATTAATGAATCTACTTTATGAATTGTCCAACAAAGAAGTTCATAATACTTTTATGATGTTTCACTACGAAGAGGAATTAAATTAGGAATTAATCAATTCATTCATACATGTCATACTTGATAGGTAGATATCCCTGGAATCTGTACTTCGCATATATTTTCTCAAAAGCTATTTAATTTTCGTGTTTTAAATTCTGTTTTCCAAAATCAATTTGAAATCCAAAACCTTTAATTCTAAAATCCCCTAGCCAGTATTTCGAGAACTTATGGATTAGTACTTAGGATTTTTCGTTATTTCTTTCCTCGTGGGATCGATAATTTTATTTGCCGCTATATTATTAGCTTTGCTAAGTCGCGGGTTAAAAATATACGCGATCAAATTTTGGCGACGTTGCCGGGGAAAGAATAGAATTTATCCTACTATTAATTCTTTAATCAAAATACTGATTTAGGTTGTAAAATTTTGTATTTTTAGTTTTCTCTTTTTTTCCTTTTCCGGGTCCATGTCGATCGACGCCACTTTCTGCGTCGATCGACGCCCCTTTTAAATTTCTGTTTTCGATTCTTGTATTGTTTTTCGTTTGTTTCAGTTTATTTTAAGTTTTACTTCGCTACCTTCTTTGATGTACATGTAGTGCATGAGTACGAGAGCTAGAGGAAAGGACCCGCTTTATTATTACCCGGACATTGAAGCCACGTGCAGAAAAATCCAAAATAACAAGCACGCCCAAGAAGGCTCGAGTAGTCAAGCAATGGCAGACGAAGTACCACCGCCGGACAATACACAACAACCAATTGTACAACCACCTCCGCAAGGGCTGACTTTGGAGGAGCAGACAACGCTAGTTCAAGAAATGCGAGTCATGAGGGAGCAATTGCCACAACTGAACCTCGAGAGGAACAATCTGAATAACCGACACATTCGCCGCAATCCTCTATTTGAAGATGATCCTGAGGATGAAGATGGAGAAGATCAGGATCGGCTAGGGGAGTCGGATGATGACGAGGAGGAGGATGCTATCGAGAAAAAGTACCATCCTCGATTCGTGGAGACAAATTTCAGGATTGGCATCAATGCCAATAACTTCGAATTGAAGCCCGAATTGGTACAGATGGTGCAACAAAACCAATTCGGTGGACGAGCTACCGAGGATCCATATGCTCACCTCGACAAGTTCATATTACTCTACAACACTGTCAAGATCAGCCGAGTCAGCCAGAGCGCGATCCGAATGCGTCTGTTCGCATTATCTTTGTGTGATAAAGCGCAGTCATGGTTCTCTGCACTGGACAAGACAAGCATCGGCACATGGGCAGAACTAAGGAATGAGTTCCTAGAGAACTTCTTTCCCCCTAACGTCATCAGACAGAGGCGTAAGGAAATCACACGGTTTGCTCAATACCCAGATAAGAGCTTCTACGAGACAGGGGAGCGCTATAAAGAGATGTTGAGATCTTGTCCGGGACATGGACTGTCATTGGGGGAGCAGGCTGAGACTTTCTACGAGGGTCTGAATGAGAGGATCGTCGAATTGGTGGATGCTACGCTAGGAGAAACCATCATGTCAAAGAGTGTAGGATTCGAGTCTACGGCCAACAACATGAGTTGTTATTTAATTCGCAGGACCGTTCTTAGGATATCAAAATAAATTCAATTAAATAAACCATGCGAATCCTATGCATGCTCCTAAAAACATAATTGTATAGGATGGATTAAGGGAAATACCTTTCTTCAATCGTTTGATCTACAGATCTAGATCGGAGAATGAACGATGAAGTTAGATCTGAAGCAGAATGGAACTCCTTCTTTGGTTGTGTTCCTACAGATCTGATCTTCTGATCTGTTCCCTTGCTCCTTGGAAATCTGGTGAGGATTATCCACCAAGTTGAATCAGAAAGCCGGAGGATTTGATCAGAAAAATCCCCCCTTCTGATCGCCCAAAGTCGCCCTCTCTCTCTCAATATTCTAATTGAATATTAGTTGTATACTGAGGTGGCTACATCTGATCTGAGAGGGAAACACTATTTATAGTGTTAGGGTTTTGAGAAACCCTAACCCTAATTGGGCTTGAGCAGTGTGTGGGCCAGACCAGGGATCAAATGCAAATAATTGGGCTTCCTTGTTCAACCCAGAACATAATTAATTAATAAAACATTGTTTTAACCTTCACCACGGTAACAATGTTGACTCGCCCCTTTATTACCACGTTATTAGGAACGGGTTGCATTAAACTAACATGATCCACATATTTAAGGTTTTAGACATTCATTAATTAATTTGGTTTATGACAATTAACCACAATTAATTAATATCTTATTTCCTGATTAGTACCACTCACTCTTTTTCTCTTATGCTTGAACAAATCAATTAGCCTGCAGGACTTAGCATAAAGAACCTTGTGAGCTCATCAGGGAATGTCACCATCCTGAAACGGATATGCTTACCTATACATCCAGCCTAAGCAGACCCCACACAAATTGCCAACACCCAAAGTGCAGGTATAAGAGTACATGTAAGACTCGCCACCATAGCATATCAAAGTGTGGTCAATCCGTGTGTGCCCCTTATCCTTCAGTAAGGTTTAAGATCATAGGAAGTATGTTAGGGATCTGCCTCATTCATATGTCAATGAGAATGGCACATCCCACTGTTGATCCCATCAATACATAAACATGTACCGACACATAAAGTAGCTAGGATAAGCCCACTTATGAACCGATGTGCCGCAGCTTAAACCAACAGCCTATCCAGGGACTGTTTCAGCTGTGATACTGTTTATATCTCGCTAGGTCAAACGAACCATATGATCCTCTGTGATCTCCTACACACCATATGGTCATCCCTATCTACGAGATAAAAAGATATTGTAGTTCGTTATATGTTCACATTTATCAGATAGTGAGAATTGTTGATGTAACACATAAATGAAGGCCAGTATACAAACACTTAATCATTTATGCTTTCTGTATACAATCCCAACAAAGAGTGGTAAGGCGGCTATGGAATTCTTTCAAAAGATGGCCAACAACAATCACCGGTGGTCCTCAGTTTGCAATCGACCTGTGAAAGCTGTGGACAAGGTCACTGAAGAACCTGATCTAGCAGCTGAATTAAAGAAGTTGCGTGAAGACTTCGCTACATTGAAAGCGGAGAAGACTGTTGCAGCGGTGGAGCCAATCCAAGCTCCAGTTGATGGGGAGTGTGTAGATGTCAATTTTATCCAACAGAGTGGTTATAAAAATAATTATCACGGAGGATATCAGCAAAACAACCAGCCCTACAACTACAGTCATGCCTGGAACCACCCAGGGTTCTCATATGCGAACCATCTGCAGCCACCACCCGGATTTGAAGTACAAGATGGAGTCGTGGTGGAGAAAAAGAAGCCAAATCTCGAGGAGATTTTGGCCCAGTTCATGCAAGGATCCACTGACAAAGTGGGAAAACTAGAGCAAGAGATAGCTGGAGTAAAGACCAAGGTGGACCGAGTCGAGAAACACGTGCAAATCATAGAGACTCAGGTCATTCAGATCGCCAAAGCTCTCGAGGCCCAGCACAAACCTGGGCAATCGCCTAGAAATACTCAAGCCATCCCCAAAGTTTAGAGTCAGATGAACCAAGTGAATGCCATCACTCTAAGAGGGGGAAAATCCTATGAAGGGCCAAAGCAAGCAAGGACTGATTCAAAGGAGGACGAAGATGTCGAGCAGGCCAAAGAAGTTGTCGCTGATGTAGCCCCGTCGATCGACGGAGGATCGCCGTCGATCGACGCTAATCCAAAGTCCATGTCGATCGACGCCTACTCCGGTCGAGCCATCTATGATTAAGCCTCCCCTGCCGTTCCCGCAGCATTTTGCTAAAACGAAGATGGACGAGAGGTATGCACGCTTCTTGGAGAATATGAAGAAGGTACACATCAACATTCCACTGGTTGAAGCATTGCGTGAGATGCTCCGGTACATCAAGTTTATGAAGGGCATGGTCTCTCAGAAAAGACCCTTTATGGAGCATGAGACGGTAAACTTGTTCGAGGAATGCAGTGCGGTGATTCAGAAGAAGATGCCGCTGAAGCGGGAGGACCCGGGATCCTTCACGATCCCCTGCGTCATAGGAGGAGAGACCATTAGGAAGGTCCTTTGTGATTCCGGTGCGTCCATCAACTTAATGCCGCTATCCATCTTCAAGAGGTTGGCCATTGGAAGCATCAAGCCAACCACCATCTAACTTCAGATGGCCGACCGCTCTGTCTCCTACCCGAGAGGCATCGTGGAGAATGTGCATGTCAAGGTCAAAGACTTCATCATCCCAGCCAACTTTGTGGTCTTAGACATAGAAGATGACCACAATATTCCGCTGATCTTGGTGAGACCTTTCTTGAAGACAAGTGGAGAGCTGATTGACATCCGAGACGGCAAACTGATGTTCCGGGTTAATAACGAGTCAGTCACCTTTCCTATCGGCAAAACAATGCAGAATCATAATGAAGGAAGCTACCAGAAAGAGTGTCATATCATAAATTGTTTCAATCCGGTGATTTCCTCTCCCTCATCTTCTCTTAAAACTGATTCGGATTCTTTAGAAAACTCTCTTCTGCACTCTCTGTTTTCATCTTCAGATTTTGATGAGGCAAAGAATGAGCCTGAGGATCAAGAGATGGAGCTAGATGTGTTCAAGAAGATAACTCGAGAAAAGGAGAATAAAATGGAGAAACTACCAAGCCGACATCGTCAGAAAAAGCAAGAAAAATGTGGGGGATCGTCCACGTTGATCGATGCCAGAAGCTCGTCGATCGATGCAGCCTCAGAAGTCCCGTCGATCGATGCCAAGAGGTCGTCGATCGACGCAGGAGGAAAGATTGACATGACGGTTTCATCGATAGAAACAATGAGACGTGGAAAAGGGATCGCTGCAATTTTTCCCACGACGATCGACGCACATCCTACGTCGATCGACGCAGGTCTGGAACAGCAGCCTTCTAATTCCGATCCGCCTGTTTTGAAACTCAAACCACTAATGGCGCATCTGAGGAAGTATAAGTCCGTCATTGAGTGGACAATGGGGGATATCAAAGGAGTCATTCCTTCATTATGCATGCACAAGATCCTTCAGGAAGAAGACTCCAAGAAATGGGGGATGGAAGTCATCAAGAACACAGATGGAGAGAATGTTGCGGAAAGGTCAGTCTGGACCCGACCTCCTTAGTAGGTGAATTGAGGTACCGTCGAGCTACGACGTTAAATCAAGCACTTGTTGGGAGGTAACCCAACAATTTAAAATTTTTCTTTCTCATTTTTTATTTATTTCTGTTACTTTTGCTTTTGTCTTGCGTTAACATTTGTTTTGAAAAAAAAAATCAACGCCGAGCCCAAATGAATTAGTTCACGTTGAGCGATGTTTGAAGACTCCGGGGGATAAAAAGTTGATGTCTGAGACCAACCACCAGGTATTGTTCCCTCTTTTGTCTGATTTTCAAACTTATTCCATTCTTTGAGTTGGAAATAAGTTTGGGGGGATGTGGACAAGAGATGGAACGTTCTATCTTTTATTTATTCTGCTTTCCGTCTTTAAATTATTTTCTTTTCTATGTTATGCTATTTTGTGGGGAAAATTTTTGAATTTTGAGATAACCTGAATGAGATTGTGAGATTAGAATTGATTGAAGGTTGAGCTTGAATTGATTGAGATTGTGGTTAGATGCCTATGAATGTAGAATACTGCATGATTGGACTGATTTGACACTTATACTTGCATGCTGATTGAGCTGATTTGAAACTAACTGTGGAAGAAAATTTTTAAACCCTTGTGTGAGAAATTTGAGCCTTTATTTCGTTTGATGTGAGATTCACATGTGTGTTTTGATTTCTCTAGAACTTGCCTATTTTCTGTGTTGAGACTGCATAGTGTGCATAAGTTTAGGAGATGATATTAACCCAATATCCTAAACACTGTCCCTTCACAATAAAATTTTCCCTAGTTAGCCACTTTGAGCCTGTACAATTTTTCTTTCCTTGTCTATGAGATTAAGAAAAGTATTGTCTCACTCGTGTCTTGAGTTGTGGTACGTATGGGGTTGATTGAAAGTGAGTTGGAGATAAGAAATGATAAATTAGTGGTGAAAAGATATGTGCAAAAAGAAGCTCAAAAGAAATAATTAGAATTCTCATAAGCTCTCTGAAAAGAAAAGAATACAAAATTATCAAGAAGAGCATAAGAGATTCAAAATGAGCTAGAATTTTTTTTTTTGAGTTTGTTGATGTATATGAGGAGATGAGGTGGATGATTATAGATAGTGGTTTGATGTGTTGAGAGTTATGAACTCAATTTATTTAGTCACTTGGCCATATTTCCCTACCTTATCAGAAAAAGCCTACGTTACAACCTGTCAAAAGTCCTTTTTGATTCTAGACTTGTGTGCACATTCTAGCAGTGGAGATATTAGAAAATTTGCAAGCCTATGGTAGAAATTTCTTCAAACATGTTGTTGAGTGCTTTCATCTATACCTTAAACACTTGAGAGTTGAGTGATACACTTCTTGTGAGTTCTTCCATAGTTGATGAATTTTCTGCCTCTTTCGAATTGCATGTGTGTAGTGGATTTTTGATTCTTGACTGTGATGAATCTTGTGAGGCATTGCACTTTAACTACATGATCTTTTGATTTCTTTCTTGCCTATTGATTGAGGACAATCAAACGTTCAAGTTTGGGGGATTTGATAAGTTCATTATTTTACTCACTTATCTATATTATTTTCTACTGTTTTATGTGGTTTTATTAAGTTTATCCTTATATTTTATGCATGAGTCTATATTTAGGTGGTATTAGGCGTGTTTTGATGTTCATGCATGTTTTAGGCCTAAATTCACGAGAAAACCATTCCGAAAGCAGTGACGTATAAGAGTAGCGGTGAAGAGTTCTTCCACATGAGGAATTCGGGCTATTAGCGCATGGCATTAAATAGAGCTTTGAGTTAGCTTTCCAACGCAACTGGAATCGGGTCAATCGGAGTTCGGAAGAGGAAGTTATGGCCAAAACCGTGAGACCGCGCAGAAGCGACGCCGGAGAAAAAGCTCCGTCGATCGATGACCAACTGGGCGTCGATCGACGGGAGTCTGGGCGCGAGAATTTGTTGAAAATAATGAGGCAAAGAATGAGCCTGTGGATCAAGAGATGGAGCTAGATGTGTTCAAGAAGATAACTCGAGAAAAGGAGAATAAAATGGAGAAACTACCAAGCCGACATCGTCAGAACAAGCAAGAAAAACGTGGGGGATCGTCCACGTTGATCGACGCCAGAAGCTCGTCGATCAATGCAGCCTTAGAAGTCCCGTCGATCGACGCCAAGAGCTCGTCGATCGACGCAGGGGGAAAGATTGACATGACGGTTTCATTGATAGAAACAATGAGACGTGGAAAAGGGATCGCTGTAATTTTGCCCACGATGATCGACGCACATCGTACGTCGATCGACGCAGGTCTGGAACAGCAGCCTTCTAACTCCGATCCGCCTGTTTTGAAACTCAAACCACTAACGGCGCATCTGAGGAAGTATAAGTCCGTCATTGATTGGACAATGGGGGATATCAAAGGAGTCATTCCTTCATTATGCATGCACAAGATCCTTCAAGAAGAAGACTCCAAGAAATGGGGGATGGAAGTCATCAAGAACACAGATGGAGAGAATGTTGCGGAAAGGCCAGTCTGGACCCGACCTCCTTAGTAGGTGAATTGAGGTACCGTCGAGCTGCGACGTTAAATCAAGCACTTGTTGGGAGGTAACCCAACAATTTACAATTTTTCTTTCTCATTTTTTATTTATTTCTGTTAGTTTTGCTTTTGTCTTGCGTTAACATTTGTTTTGAAAAAAAAAATCAACGCCGAGCCCAAATGAATTACTTCACGTTGAGCGATGTTTGAAGACTCCGGGGGATAAAAAGTTGATGTCTGAGATCAACCACCAGGTATCGTTCCCTCTTTTGTCTGATTTTCAAACTTATTCCACTCTTTGAGTTGGAAATAAGTTTGGGGGGATGTGGACAAGAGATGGAACGTTCTATCTTTTATTTATTCTGCTTTCCGTCTTTAAATTATTTTCTTTTCTATTTTATGCTATTTTGTGGGGAAATTTTTTTAATTTTGAGATAACCTGAATGAGATTGTGAGATTAGAATTGATTGAAGGTTGAGTTAGAATTGATTGAGATTCTGGTTAGATTCCTATGAATGTAGAATACCGCATGATAGGACTGATTTGACACTTATACTTGCATGCTGATTGAGCTGATTTGAAATTAACTGTGGAAGAAAATTTTTAAACCCTTGTGTGAGAAATTCGAGCCTTTATTTTGTTTGATGTGAGATTCACATGTGTGTTTTGATTTCTCTAGAACTTGCCTATTTTCTGTGTTGAGACTTAGTGTGCACAAGTTTAAGAAAAGTATTGTCTCACTCGTGTCTTGAGTTGTGGTACGTATGGGGTTGATTGAAAGTGAGTTGGAGATAAGAAATGATAAATTAGTGGTGAAAAAATGTGTCCAAAAAGAAGCTCAAAAGAAAAAATTAGAATTCTCATAAGCTCTCTGAAAAGAAAAGAATACAAAATTATCGAGAAGAGCATAAGAGATTCAAAATGAGCTAGAATTTTTTTTTTTGAGTTTGTTGATGTATATGAGGAGATGAGGTGGATGATTATAGATAGTGGTTGGATTGTTGATAGTCATGAACTCAATTTATTTAGTCACTTGGCCATATTTCCCTACCTTATCAGAAAAAGCCTACGTTACAACCTGTCAAAAGTCCTTTTTGATTCTAGACTTGTGTGCACATTCTAGCAGTGGAGATATTAGAAAATTTGCAAGCCTATGGTAGAAATTTCATCATACATGTTGTTGAGTGCTTTCATCTATACCTTAAACACTTGAGAGTTGAGTGACACACTTCCTGTGAGTTCTTCCATAGTTGATGAATTTTCTGCCTCTTTCGAATTGCATGTGTGTAGTGGATTTTTGATTCTTGATTGTGATGAATCTTGTGAGGCATTGCACTTTAACTACATGATCTTTTGATTTATTTCTTGCGTATTGATTGAGGACAATCAAACGTTCAAGTTTGGGGGATTTGATAAGTTCATTATTTTACTCACTTATCTATATTATTTTCTACTGTTTTATGTGGTTTTATTAAGTTTATCCTTATATTTTATTCATGAGTCTATATTTAGGTGGTATTAGGCGTGTTTTGATGTTCATGCAGGTTTTAGGCCTAAATTCACGAGAAAACCATTCCGAAAGCAGTGGCATTGGATATAGCTTCGAGTTAGCTTTCCAACGCAACTGGAATCGGGTCAATCGGAGTTTGGAAGAGGAAGTTATGGCTAAAACCGTGAGACCGCGCAGAAGGGACGCCGGAGAAAAAGCTCCATCGATCGACGGCCAACTGGGCGTCGATCGACGGGAGTCTGGGCGCAAGAATTTGTTGAAAATCGAGATATTTCATATCTTTAGCCCCAGATTTGATAGGATATGCCTCCACCTCTATATATATCTCTGTAAATTCGATTTTTAGGTGTACTTCATTCCATATTTCAGATTTTGAGAGATTCCAAGCTTTAGTTGAGTTATATGTTTGAAGACAGATTTTTGGGGAAAGACATTCAGACCCAAGTTCTTATGCAATTCAGGTTTTATATATCTTTGATGAATTCTACTATGATTATGTGTAACTAACTTCCTTCTCAGATTCTAGGGTTTCGAACTATCAATGTATGCATGTTTGATTAATTGAATTATTTTCCCTTTCCCTCGTAGTTTGTGAAATCTGATTTTATTCTTAATCTTGAGTATGCTGGCCACATCTTAGGATTACATAGTTGAGAATTAGAGACGTAACTGTAATAGTTTTCAATGGAAAGGGATTTTCACAATATAATTTGATTTCTTGTCGTAACTGAAGGGAATAAATTATAGGAATAGATCCGTAGAATTCTTGAGTTACTTAATTCATCTTAAGACCGACAGGAGATAGGTAATTAATGAATCTACTTTATGAATTGTCCAACAAAGAAGTTCATAATACTTTTCTGATGTTTCACTACGAAGAGTAATTAAATTAGGAATTAATCAATTCATTCATACATGTCATACTTGATAGGTAGATATCCCTGGAATCTGTACTTCGCATATATTTTCATAAAAGCTATTTAATTTTCTTGTTTTAAATTCTGTTTTCCAAAATCAATTTGAAATCCAAAACCTTTAATTCTAAAATCCCCCTAGCCAGTATTTCGAGAACTTATGGATTAGTACTTAGGATTTTCCGTTATTTCTTTCCTCGTGGGATCGATAATTTTATTTGCCGCTATATTATTAGCTTTGCTAAGTCGCGGGTTAAAAACATACGCGATCACTTGGCTTATAGATTGGAAATCCAGTTTGCCAGCAATCCCTTCACTTGTATTGTTAAGAAGCATCTAGGATCACTTCTCTTTAATAACGTCTTCTTTTGTAATAGCAGATTGCATTCCTCATGAATTGTGATAGTTTTAATTTCAATGAACTACTTGTTTTGCTCAACAATTTCCAGGGAAACTTCATGTATCCCGGTGTCTTTCGCAAAGCCTCAATCAATGGAAGGTTGATACTAAGTTTCTTCAAGTTCTGTACAAATCTGGCACACTTATCATCCTCATTCTTCTTCATCAGCCTCTATGGAAAGGAAATAGGAGGTACTGGATTGGCTTTGGAAGATGGATTTTTGCCTGATTGAGCTCTCTTTTTCAACTGATTCCTACAAACATCAACCATCGTACCAGAATTTTTCCCACATGGACCGGTGTGTGGTGATTCGATTGATGTAACTTCGTTGATCAACATCTATTTCTTTGGGTCAAAATCATATGTGTCGACCAATGCATTCACTGCGTTGGTTGAAACAAACATCTCCTTACACAACATTACATTTTTCATCAAAGTTCTCATCCCTAGACATTTCCACAGCATCATATTTAATACTAAACATTTAAAGTGATTGCATTTACCTGATGCTTATTCTTCCAATTCACATTCATACGAGAATCAATGATGATTCCTATTTGCCTAGGGTTGTCGGCTTGATTCTTTTGATATCCTATTGGTAATTATTTTTGTGACCACATGCATAATGAACCTCAAGAAGAACAAAGGCATTCTTGATATTTGAACACCTTGCACAGTTCAAATTGTTCACATCTACTGCAACTAGTGTTTTGCTCTAGACTGGCTCGATAGCAACAATAGCTCAGCCAGTCTCTAATCTTTTGAAATCCTTGTGAAGCTTCCTCATCTTGGCAAATAGATTAAATCACGCACCTATCTCCCCAACTTTAGCACACATCTGTCCATGATTGTGCCGCCAATAGTTGCCATATTAGCTAGGAGTGTCATAGCTCGTTCAGCGGTCTTCATAGTGATAGATCCTCCAGATGAGGAACCAACTACTTCCTTCATCCTCGGTATGAGACCTTTGTAGAAGTGGCAGGCTTGTTCTATCTAAATCTCAAGGCCAGGACATAATCTGAGTAGCTCCATGAATCTCCCCAAACTTCATATAATATTTTATCGGCATTTTCGTGTCAAGTGAGTGATCTAACTTTTCTTGTCATAGAGACTAGTAGGGAAATAATTTGTAAGAGAATTTGTTGTGAGCAACTCCTATGTACCTATCGTGCTCCTGTCCAAGCAAGCAAACCAAACTCGATCCTTCTTCGTCAAAGAGAATGATAAGAGTCTCATCCTTATAGTATAATGACTGATTTCATTTTGCTTCACTGCGTAATATCCCGGATTTAATTAAGCTAATTAAATGCTTAATTAAAAAAATAAATAATGGTTACATTTTTATTCTTTATATTATATTATTTTAGAAACGAGAAATGACACCCGAAGTAAAACGAGGGTCAGTTTCTAACATGCAATATACCAATGAGTTTATTTCGAGAAAATCTAAGTGACCGTGAAGTCAAAATTTCTAAAAGAAAGACGAGTGCGGCAAATTACTATTAAGAATAATAACATTGCATTTAAATTCACAACTTGCACTCGGGAGGTCCATTTCTTAAA
>JAPKLW010004381.1:0-13280 GCA_026898455.1 Plectranthus barbatus
CGTTAAGAATTCCACCACCTCCAGAGCCATAGTTGAGGCCTTGGAGGATGTGTTGAGTCGTACCATTAGCAAATGGTGGAATCGAATTTTCGAAGCCCAGCTGTCTTGCTGCATAATTATATCTCCAATTAACACTTAGCGAGTTCTACAACCTTATATGAAACGAAATCATGCATGCAAGTATTTGTATTATAACTATGAGTACTCAGACCATACCAATAATATCAGCGATATTTCGACCGTTGGTGTATCTCCCGGTAGGGCCAGTTGGAAAATCAATGCCATACGGCAAGTAATCAACATTTGCTTGGAGATAATTGTTGTTGCCATTGTCCACGAACGAGTCTCCAAAGATGAAGAAGCATGGGAATTGTGGTTCTGCTTCTGCAGCAATTAGGGTTAAGAAGAATGGATATAACATCAAATAAATGGAAGCCATTTCACAGAATTAGTTGAATGACACTAGAGATAATAAAAATTAAAGGCGCCGTTCCATCATATTTATAATTGAAGTATAGTATTCGAGGGCATTATCCCAATCATAAATATTCGGAAGAAAAAAAAATTTATAGTTATTTAATTGATCTGTCATGTAAAACTTTGATTACAATGGAAAAAGGAATGGCGAAGAGTATATTTACTTTGCATTAAAATTTGTTTAAATGTCATTTTCAAATAATAATTTATATATTTATATTTAAGTATTTTATCTCGATAATTGTATATAGAAATTAATAAATTTATGTAAATTTGAAAATTTAGTAACACCTATATTTCATAGTGAATTTATGAATTATTAATTTATAATGATATCGGGATCGCACATGCTCTTATTTGGATTGCACCGTGATATTTACTTTAATTTAAGTTTAAAAGTAATAATAATATTAGAAACAAAAAATAAATCTATTAATTTATTAAAAAAATTGAGATGATTCAGGTCGCATCCAATCGCACAGGGTTGCACTCGATAAAGTAACACCAAATTCTTAGTTTTTTTACATTTTATTTTAAAATTATAAAAACAGAAAAAAAATAGAACGTTTTTTTTTAATTCATTCAATTTAACATGAGTAATAATTACTATATGTAGATTCAATATATTTACAAAAAATTATTATATTTAATGTTATAGGAATTTAGTGATGCGCTGCAGCGCTAGCTGCTAGCTCTTTCTGAATTTATCATATTGGTGACAATTTAATAAACCTTAAATTTGGATCAAAAGCTCAATTTTATATATTGTTTTACGGTCTCCATTAATAGTTAATAATTGATTAATTTTATTAATCAAACTTTATTCAGAAATTGAAAAGAGGATTAATCATATGCTTCTGGAAGAATAGTTAAAACATGAATTTATTTTGACAAAACCATCCATTACTAAAAAAAACAGGAACAACACCATATGGCGGTTGACAGGGTCGGCCGCTAGAAAGAGTCCAAAGACTGTGCGGGAGGTTTGCCTTGAGATGGCCATTTGGAACTGGAACCGCACCTGAACCGGCCCGACAGTTCACGGTTCCAAACTGGAACCATAAAAACAGTTCGGAATCGAAACCGTTTTTCGACGGGCCGGTTCAGGTTCAAGGTTTTAACCGGAACTGGAACTGGCGGTTCCGAACCGTCGGAAAGAAATTAAATAAAAAATGGTTTCGAACCGTTGAACCGACGGGATAAATTTTTGAAAATTTAAAAATCGACGAATCAAAGAGCGCCACGTGTCGCTGAAAAAAAAAATATTCGTCGAACCGCCGGTTTCGAACCGGAACCGTGTGGAACCGGAACCGCCGATTCCGGTTCAAAACCGAAACTGTAACCATTTTTACAAGGACCAGTTCCGGTTCTATCTTTCTGGAACCGCCGAACCAGCGGTTCCAAACTGGAACCGGCCCGTGACCACCTCTGCCGATTCCGGTTCGAAACCGAAACCGTAACCATTTTTACAAGGACCAGTTCCGGTTCTATCTTTCTGGAACCGCCGAACCAGCGGTTCCGAACTGGAACTGGCCCGTGACCACCTCTAGGTGTGCCGTCACTAAAGCCTCCAAATAAAGGGGCATTATTATAAAAAAAAATTATATAATAGTACTATTATATATTTACACAATTAGATTATTTTAATACAAATTAAAAAAAACTAATAATAAAAAAATAATTAACCTTTAGTTAAATTAAAATATTTTACAAAGAATTTAAATTTACATTTAATCTAATATAAATATTTAAATCAATATACACTAATTTTCATTATGTTTATTAATATTCTTAAGTATATATTGATTAAAAAACCCGCCCCCACGGGTTTTGGCTTTTTCTTATTTTTACACGTATATATTTAAGAAAAAAAAAACAGTATATTAACCCCACAAAATAATAGTTGAGCCCCCACAACACTTAATGTCTGCCTCCGCCTTTGCTAAAAAATATATATATTATATATATTTTGAGTGGGATGAACTCTTGAGTTGAACATATAAAATTGAACCATAATAAATTAAAATTATAAATAAAATATTAAATAAAAATCAATAATTAGAATAGTCAAATAGTGGTTTGGATATAAAAAAAAAAAATGAATAAAAAGTATGCAGGTTATTTACAAATTGTATTGAAGGTCAACACAGTAATAGATTGCTAAACCTGGGCTATCAGTTATGCTATAAATTATGTAAGATATCGTGTACAAAATTACTACGACTATTCATTTTTCCTATATTTGTCAATTTTTGCCAAACAACCTAACAGAAATAGCTAGGCTTTTAGGAATTTCATTTCATTTTCACTTAAAAAATAACAAAAGAAAAGTTTTTAATTTTTTTTCCCGGTTGATAATTAATAAGTCTCATTTTTATTTTGCACGTGTAGTTTTGAAGAGTCTAATTGTTATTATTAATTCGCTGAAAAATATTTCATATTTGACTATTTGGATTCTAAGTTACTCATCCTCTAAGTGTCCTAGACAGTTGAGGCACCAATTCTTAACTTGAAAAAATATATGTGGTTGATATTGGTTTATATTTCTTCCATTTTTATAGTATTAGATTTTCTTGATTCTCATATGATCATTAATATGCAATAAAATCAATCTTCCATGATAAAATAGTTGAGTTTATAGACGCATAGATCATAATAAAAGGAAGAAGTGTTATTAAAAAAACAAATAAGAAGAAGTGCTGAATTAATTAAAAGAAACGACCGTTGAAGGTTGTTGAAAAATAAGTAGTAGAGAACTGAAAAATGAATCTTAATTCTTCTTCGTTACTGTTGTTGTAGAATTTCTCTCTTAATTGTAGAAATATCAATTGGGTTCTTATAATTATATTATTATAGATTAAAGATTCAATGTTTGTTGTATTCGTTCTCGGATTGGGTTCTTGAATGTGTTGAGTTATCTCACATCGGCCATGAACCTGAGAATATACCATTATATAATGGTGGAGGTCCTCTCTTCTTATAAGTCAGTTTTATAGGGAGAATTGGAAAACTTTACATGGTATCACTATCAGAGCTAGGTTGGTTCGATGTGGAACCCGATTTATCCTGATGATATAGGATTGATTTATCCCGATGATGGGATCCCCGTGACGGTTCCACGTTGTGCATGAGGGGGGCGGTGGAGGTCCCCTCTCCTTACAAGCCAATTTTATAAAGAGAATTGGGGAACTTTACAGAATGATCGTTGTTTTCTTGGGTACTTCTTAATAATGAGAGAATTGATTGAGAAAGAAAGTATATATCAATATTGGAGTTATTTCTTCTCTTGCTGATTGTTGGTGTTAGTGATTAAAAAGATGAGGTTCAGCCTTGTAAATTTTGAAGTTTGGTGTCAATAAAAAATTGGTACTTTGATATAAATTAAATAGTTATATAAATTATTAATATAATATAATACAAATTTAAATATATTTTAAAAATATCTATCTTATTTAAAATTGGTTTCTGCTAAGTATGATATAGAGAAGTATAATTGGAAAGGTGATTTTGGTTTGTGGCGTATTAGGATGAAAGCCTTGTTTCAACATGCTGTGGAAGATGCAGGACAGGACTTGCAGCTTATGGGGCTGAACTATGCTATGTCGATATCGTAAAAAAAATTAATCTTAAAACAAATAAATATAATTAATATAAAATTTTTAAAATAAATATATTTTAATACTAACATTAATGTATGAATTTTGATATTAATTATAATTTATGATAAATAAGTTTTGATATTAATCTTTCATGAGCTTGAAACTTTTTTTTAAGGAAATGAATTTGAAATCTTTCTAGTGTAATTCTAAACATAGCTGCCATTTTGCTCAACATAGCCATCTAATTAAAAAATTAATAAATTTATTATGTAATTTTACCTTTATATCCACATAAGTCAATATACAACATTTTTCAAAACAAGTATAAATCCCTAAAATTTAGCCCCATTAATTTATATAGCCATCGTCTCTCAAGGAAACAAAACAAAGAAAATGTTTGAGATCTTCCTACGTCGTAGAAAGAGAAGGTATCGACATTTTTGTTAATTAAAATTCCATTGATTTGAAATAACCTATACTTATTCACTTCTTCTATTAAATATAATAGTCGCTTATGAGTGATCCATCTTCAAATTATAGTTACTCTCAATAATTGAAGTGACTTGTTGAGTTGAGAGGGTTGCAGTTGAAAATTTTGCAGGAGAAACAAAACCATCACAGCCCATTTTTAGATTAAAGACAGCCAGAGATAATGAAAATTAATGATAATCAGACAAATAAAAAAATTCCTGCATATTTATGAATCTTCGAACATGCATTTGATGATAATTATGGATATGAGAAGGAATAGGAATATCATATGAGAGAGATGATGAGAATATAGATATGGTGAATTTACAAACTATGTAACAACTTAATCCTGATAATTTCAAAAAATCGAAAGTAAAGTTCATATTCTTACGGACTAAGAACTATTCTTTCAATTGTCATTTCACTATTTTGATTTCTTCGAACATGATAATGACTATATTAATGGCTGAAGTTATATTTTGGCCCTTTTGACCAAGTTATAGTTGCTCATGATTTCCATTTTGAGTAGCTTCGTGAAGGAAAAAATGTAGAAAGAAATTAAGAGATTACATTTTTCTAGGTTAAGTAATTTTTAGAGGCTACATTGATATTAGGAGGGGCTACAAGGATGAACGATTATATTTGTGTTTTAAGTTATAATTAAAATTTTAAATCAGGGTTTTGAGGGTGAATTAGTAATTTTATATTATAATTTATTTATTTATTTTAAATGGGGGCTATGTTGAGAAAAATTATTAGAAGAAGTGGAATTTCAATTTACATGAACAATAATACCATAAAAAAGAAAAAAAATATATATACTCTGTCGAAACGAATTCATGATCTATACGTACACCTATAAACTCAACGATATATTTTAACATGGTAGATTGATTTTATTGCATAATTATCTTCTCAGAATCACGAAAATCCAATAATATAAAAATAGAAGAAATAATGAAATATAATCCAAAATCAACCAAATAACTTTTTTACAAGTTTAAAAAGTGCGCCAGCTGTGTAGGCCACTTAGACGGCCACGAGTTACCGAGAATTCAAATTGTAAAATATGAGATATTTTTTCAGCAAATTGATAATTAACTAGACTCTTTAAAACTACACATGGAGATAAAATTATGTTTCATTAAACTTTTAAAAAAAACCTTCTTCTGTAATATTTTAAATTCCTAATGTCTAGCTAGCTATTTCTGTTAGGCTGTTTGCTTATTTTGCGGTTTACGCCTATAAATATAGGAAATATGAATAGTCGTAGTTACATTGTACGTACATCATATCTATTACACTAGAAATACACTCGAACATATTTTATATGTAGAGTTTTAACAATATAATAATGATTCATTAGGTTGGTGGATGTTGGAAATTTCGAAATACACCGTTCGGTTGAAAGAAATGAAAATGTATGAATAAGAATGATACTCAAATATTATGAAATTACAAACCCTCCAAAATGGTGAATTTCATTCTCATTTATCATTCGCAAATCTCAATAACAAATTATTTATTTCTTATTTTTTTTTATCTTATCGTATGTTATTTTATAATTATTTTTTATTTATTCTATTATTATTTTAAATATTCACTACTTTTAATAACGATCATATTAAACAAAATTATTATAATATTATTATTCTTATTTTAAAATATTATATTATTATAATATTAAATATATTTATAATTATATATTGTTGTTATAAAATATTAAATAAAGACTTATTATATTTTATGATTGAAAATATTAATATATTAGAATAAATAAATTTTATGCAAATATAAAAATTGTAAAGGAAAAATACATTTAGGCTTTTATTATTGTTTTTTAATGTGCACGGTTTTCTAGAATTTTGAAGGGAATTGACCGGAACTCCTTTAGTATATTATATATATAATTCGTACCATAAGTCAAATAAAATAAATTATTAATAAACATTATATATTATTAGTTGTGTATTTATTACTAAACACTTGCTCCAATACCACGGCATTAATCCTAGGTCTTAGGATTCAATTCATCCTTACAAATACTGGCGATTCTATGTATGCTTTAAGGTGGGCTCTAACTGAGATTCTTCTAGTTTAGTAATAGAATAATATTGTATTATTATGAAATAACTTAATTTGTCGGTGACGGTAAGCCGTTCAAAAGAAAAGAAATTGAGACTGTTTTTGTTTAACTCGTGAATTTTTAGATTATATATAATATTGAAATTAATTTTAGTATATAAAATCTTTATACATTTTATCATTATTATGAATTGATATTTTTGCTTGAATATGCGATTTTTTCGTTATATATAAATTTAATGAAATCCTCCTACCAAAATTTTTTGAATCCATCACGACGACTAAACATACAAAAATCCGCGATTTAATTATTAGAAAGCGAAATGTTTGGACTAATTCATTATTATTGAACTGCTCAAACTGATTTCACTGTAGAAGGTATTTATGTACCATTACTATTCATTAATGAGAGTTCATGAATCAAGCTTTGTAAAATACAATTATACGTATGAAGGTTGACTGTTGTATTTATTTATTTTGATAAAATTACATTTATTTAAATTCATGCATACACATTGAGATGTAGGGTTGACAATTCGTGCGTGTCTGGTCGTTATTGTACCAGATGCTATCGTATCGGAGGTTATGTATTTTAGTCGTGTTCGTCTTGAACTTAAAGGGTCATATCGTTTTTGTGCTCATTATTATTATGCGGGTTCATGTCGTGCTATCTATCATATAAAAAAAATTTAGTCCTAACTGTAGAGAGCTGACAACTTGTGCGTATCGTGTCGCTATTGTGTTGGACGTTATTGTGTTAATGTCATGTTCGTATTTAGAGTTTAATGGATCATGTCTTATCCTTATTGAAGCTTAACGAATCATATCGTATTCATACCTATTATTATTAAGCGAATCCGTGTCGTATAAAGTACTATCAACCCTATCCAAATGTCTACTGAGAAACTCGAATTCTCCAGCAGTGGACTGACTGATAAACTTATATATATCATCGTGCTTTTTTTTCCATAAACCATTACAGCAAGCATGCTTCAAGCTTTAATTTATGATTTTTACTAATCTCATCAATATATTGACTTTTACAGTAACCGTTATTTAAAAGCGCCGCAACTAAATGTACCTAAAAGAGACGGTTAAAAATAAAGTCTGAATTAAATATAATTGAAATTGTGCTCTAATATTAATTGCATTAATGACTAAAATAAAAAAATATAATTATTAAAAAACACGTTTAATTTCTTTAATCATAATGTAACAATTAAAATAATATATAATAAAACAAAAAAAATGCATAAATCTTAATAAATTTTAATTTGAATTATTAATTTGTTTTAACAATGATATGAATTTATTTTCATGTCAACATGCTATTTTAGCACCTGTATATTTTCCAAATTTATTAAACTACAATTCATCTTAACTGTGTTATCAAAGTTTATAAGGAAAATACAAAACGCAAACGATTAAGTAATTATAAGTATCGAGATCTACAACCGTCATATCATATTCGCACCTATTTTTATCAAGCGAATTCGTGTCGTATGAAGTACTATCAACCCTATCTAATTTTTATACTATCAAGGTATAATTAAAGAAAATTATATTTACATTATTTCTTTAAAATAATTAAATATATTTAAAATTTATTTATCAACATTCATTATTTATTTACTTCTTTCTTTAATTAATATATATATATATATATATATTAATTAATTAAAAATAATATGAAATATAAACCAAAAAAAGAGGAGTTTACTTTACAAAATTAGTTTATAAAAGAAATTATAGTCTTATTTAGTGAAGAGATAGGAGAAATAGTAATTAAAATAAAATTAATGTTGATGTAATGTTTAAAAAAAAAAATCAAAATCGATTATTTAATAGTTTTGCTCACTCTGATAGAAAAGATAATCACGGCATATATAGATGAAAAATATTAGGGGAAAAATAGAAAATAGGCATTTATAAGTAGGGGTTGTGTACGGTTCGGTCGAATCCTCGAATTAGTCGAACCGAATTAATTTGGTTAGTCTGGCTAGTTTGAGAAAAATGATTGATTAGATTGGTTTGAAAAATCCAAACTAGATATTTTGTTTGACCAACGGTTTGAAGTACTTTAAATATAATAATAATTAAAAAATACTACCTCCGTCCCGCCTGAATAGGCCCTTTTCATTTTGACACATTAATTTTGGAGCTAGTATTTAGTAGCTAATTGTGGTTAATAATAAAATTGACAATCGTAATTAATTTATTTAAGTATTAAATAAGTTAATTACGATTGCCAATTTTAATATTAACCACAATTAGCTACTAAACACTAGCTCCGAAAATAATGTGTCAAAATGAAAAAGGCCTATTCTGGCGGGACGGAGGGAGTATTATTTAATAGAAACCTAAAATATCAATTATATTTATATGTATGTACGATTTTGTATTTTTTCGAATTGTAACCCTATAAATTATCTTATGTTTCATTTTTCTTGTAACAACATTATTTATTTATTACATGTCTTCTATTTATAATTGATGATTAGCAAATGTATTTATTTTAGTTTTATTTTTTGTATCATAAATATACAAATTTCATTATTTGCTATTATTAATATGGTTTGATTTGAAATAATTATTTAGGTGGTTTAGTTTGTAAAAACTTCAAACTATAATTATTAATTTAGTTTTTATTTCGCCCCTCAAACCAGCAAAGCTTACCTTGCACACCCCTAGTTATAATAGTAAAAAATTATTGGAAACATCTTGTATTTAAGTTATTTTATCGAAATGTATTATTAAAATTAAAAGGCGCCATATAGATCTCAAATTTGATATAGCATTTTCCCAACTCATTCTTCTAGATAAAAGGTCATTCTGCTTCAAATATTGAACATCAGTTAAAATATTATTCAATCCAGCAAAATTGGTCACAAGATACATTGATTATTAATTTTTTTTTCAAAAAATATTCACATATAATAAATATTAAACTATTTATGGTAAAACTAACAAATACACGTTATAGCGTTAATGCATGCAGCTTCTTTTTTTTTTTTTAATTATTGCAGAATTAAACTACTATATACTTTTTTTTCCTCCAAATATTTATGGCGGTACTGTTCTTCAATTATTTATTTATAAATATTAAACATGGAACCCACTACTAAATATAATTTCTTGTGTCAATCAACTTTTGGAAATGTCGACAATCTTGTATTCATTAATCTTCTTCTTTCAAACTTTGCAAACCCTAATTGCTGCACAATTCCCATGCTTCTTCATATTTGGAGACTCATTAGTGGATAATGGCAACAACAATTACCTCCAAACCATCGCAAAAGTTGATTTCTTGCCTTATGGTATTGATTTTTCCAGCTGGCCCTACCGGGAGATTCACCAACTGTCAAAATATCGCTGATATTATCGGTATGTTTAGTTTTTAGTTTTATAAAGTGTCCTTAAATTTATATATGATTTCTTGTAAAGATCCCCACTTCTCCTTACAAAATCGGCTTGTAAGGAGAGGGGACCTTCACTATTATATAGTGGTATACTCCAAGATCCATGGCCGATGTGGGACATTCAACATTTCTTGATGACAAACAAGATAATTTTACTACTATATCTCAAGTGGGGCGATCGATTTTATGCATCTCTATTGTCTCATGGATGTGTGTGATAGGTTTGATATATTAAATAATATCTATTTTGCAGCAAAACGGCTTGGCTTCGAAAATCCAATTCCACCATTTGCAAATGGCACAACTCAACATATCCTTGGAGGCCTTAACTATGGCTCTGGGGGTTGTGGGATTCTTGACGAAACCGGAAGCCAATTCGTAATCTCTCTCTCTCTCTCATTGTTAGGATATTATTCATATCTCTAGTATATTATTGTATATAGATTTGTGTATCTTGTATATTCTTAGTTTAGATACGTTTTCTCTCCTATATATACTTCCTCTGTAATCATATTTTATTGAGTGAAATACGAGATAATATTTCTCTACATGGTATCAGCCTAATATTTGGCCAAAACCCTAACCCTAGAATCGTCCCTTGCTTCCTCCTGTTCCCACGCCGCCGACTCTTATGGCTGCTCGAACGGACGACGACGATCTCCTATCTCTACCTCTCTCCACCATGATTCACATGGTAAATATCAAACTCACCGCCGCAAATTACATGTTGTGGCATGCACAAATAGAACCCTTGCTCGTTACTCAGAAGTTTCTGGCGTACGTTGACGGCTCGCATCCTGCGCCTCCGTCTCATCTTCCGAACGCCGCCGGTGCTCCCACCGTTAATCCTGAATGCTCAAAGTGGTTCTCTCGTGACCAGATTATCAAATTATTTCTAGTTTCCACGTTGACAGAAGAATCGATGGCCGTTATCATTGGCTGCCAAAGTTCCCGCGACGTCTGGACTGCTCTGTCCCGTGCCTAAATATTTCTCTACACTCATAATACACAGAATATCAGTAAAATAATATGAAATTTGAATTGTTATAAAGAAAATTGAATCTCTTGCAATTTAATTTGGAGGGTTTACACCTTTTCTCCGTTATTACTTGTTAGGGGGAATTACTAATCAGTTTGAGCAAGCAACTATCAAATCACGAAATCACAATTTCCAGAATCCAGAAATTACTACAAGGGGAAGGGGAAGATGCTGCCCAAAAACTGCTACGTTCGTGTTTGTACTATGTCGGAATCGGCAGCAACGATTACATCGTAAACTATCTGCCCCAATTCTACTCCTCATCCACAAATTACACCCCTCAACAGTTTGCAGCACTCCTCGTCTCTCACTATTCAAACATGCTCCGAGTGAGACTTACCATCCCTTTTTTTCTTTTTTTTTTTTTGTAAGTTAGAATAATTCTCTTACATTCTTGATATATGCCAAATCTTTTTCTTTTTTTCATTACCAGAGGTTGTACAGAAACGGAGCGAGAAAAGTAGCCGTTGTTGAACTCGGAAAACTAGGATGCATGCCGTATATTCGGGCCACGTACGGCTCCCCCAATTCATCTACGTGCGTCGAAACTACCAATCGTATTGTCCAAATCTTCAATCAAAATCTTAAGCTTCTCATCAACAGCCTCAATCATGGTTATCCACGCGCCAGATTTGTGCGCGTGAGGGAAACCTCATTCACCCCCTCAACTGGTGCGCGCTGATCCTTAACGTCGAATACTTGCAATAAAATCATATTAATGACGATAAGTTTTATGATGATTTCAAATTAATTCTCTGCAGGTAATATAAAGATTGAGAGTGAAGCATGCTGCGTTTCAGATTCGATGACGGGACTGTGTATTGAGGGATGCGTGCCTTGCAGTAATAGAGATGATTATAGGTTTTGGGATGGCCTCCATCCGACGGAGGCTGCGATGGTGGCCGCCGCCGACACTACCTACTACAACGACATGTCTTCACTGTTTTCTCATTATCCCACCCAATGTTGTAAAAATCGCTAGGCGCTAGTTGGGCGGCCGGAGGGGCCTATCACCTAAGCAATTTAGGCGGATTCTAGGCGGTTCACCTATTTTTATTATTTTTTATTTTTTATATATCTCAAATAATATATAAAAATCTTACCAACAAATTATATATTTAAAAAGCAAGTAAAATTTCAGCATTTTATATGTATCTCCAGTAATATTCTTGCAACAAACATCCTCACATTTAAATCCAAGCGTATAAATATTCCTGCAACAAGCACTTTTACATTTAAAAGCAAAATCCAAAACAAAAATAATCATAAACTAAAGTTTAAATATTCCTGCAACAAATATCATCACAATTCAAATCAATCCAAAATAAAAAAAAATGAACAAAGCAAAGCCTAAAATAAAAGCAAACCATAATGAAAGTTAAATATTCGGACTACAACCATCCATACATTCAAATTTCATCCAAAATAAAAGCAAAGTCTGAAAATTCATGCAACAACCATTCAAAAGTTTCAAAGCAAACCGGAAAATAAAAACAAACAATCGTGAATTTGGTTGGAAAATCTGATTTGGATTTGGGAATAAAATTAGGTTTACACTTTTATTTAATTTTACAATTTTATGTTTTTAAATATTTTTTGAAATTAAAATTTAAAAATTGAGTTTACAGTTAAAATTTAAATTTAAAAATTGAATTTACAATTGAAATTTACTTCAACCAATTTTTTCCGATTAATCAGCGATTAATTCGATTAATCCGATCCGATTAATCCGCCTAGATCGATTAATCATCGATTAATCACTGACTAAATTAAAATCAATTTTTCTAGCAATTTTACATTTATCGGGGCGATGGACCTCCGACTACCGATTAATCGGCACCTAGGCGGTCCTAGGCGCCGATTTTTACAAGCCGGGTTGGTAAGAAGGACATGGGCCTAGGGCCCCTACATTATATAATGGGCCCTTAATAATATCGACCCTTATTGTAAATTAGCGGCCCAATTGTTAGTGTGAATTGTGCGATATGGGCCTATATTCTCCACTTATATATATTTTCTCCGTCTTGATTTTTTGGTCCATATTTTTTTTGTGTCTCATTTATATGTCCATTATCAAAATTTAGTATTATATTTTGCATATATTTATAAATTTACCTTTATAAATTGAACATAATTAATAAAGTTATTATTAATAGTTATTGCTAAATAAGGGTAATTCAGAAAATTTGT